>CAJDSM010135725.1:0-11634 GCA_903981925.1 Ostrea lurida | reverse complement strand
CGAGTGAGATTTACCATTAATTATTGGGACAAATTCTCAAAATTATTAGTTGTTCTCCCCTGTACATAAAGTGTGGTGCCACGCATTACCCAAATACTAGTATCAGAATGATGAGAGCCAAGCTCCTCCCGCCTCAGTTATCACTCGGTTACCTATATCCGCTTCCTGTATAAGAGTCTGTAATTGATTCCATGATAGTGATCTCGTAATTAGGTGTATTACGCCAGATGCTTGTAAGCGGTGAGTTGGTCGATACCTAAATCTTTATTGAAAGAATTCCGTGAATAGATTCCCCACTGAGGTCCACCTAATGTGAGCCCATAGTCTGCGATGACCCTCAATTTAGTGAATTCGAGTCTAAAATGCAGTAGTCACCTACTAACGTTATCCTCTTTTTCGAATACTTCCTGTCTATGAGAATACTTTCTACTGTTTGAACTCCTCCCTACAATAAATGTTACTAAAGGTATAACCTGGTCATTTAATCTATATGTTATCACGATGTTATTTATTACAGTACATGTAATTTAATAATTGTTTGCTATTTGACAAATTTAACTGAATCAGAATTTTCACATCAATACTGTGGAATCATCATGTTTTCGAGTGACGACCAATGTTCGTGGATCTCAATGGGGGTCACTTTTCTGAATCCCAAATCTCAAATTAACGATCACACCCTTCAGGAACGTACGGTCCTGTATATATTAAGCGTCTATCTCAATCTATTATAATTGATAAACTCATTACATCTCTAGCATATTTGCTCCATATTATCTTACCATAACAAATTGTACTTGCGGTGCATATTTATGTTTATCTGACGAACTATTATTCGCTCACACTCCCAATTTCAGGAGACAGCTCTAAATTCGGGACAAACAATAGGATCACACATCACTCGTGACACCAGATTTGCCTCTCTATGACATTGTCAATAGCCTGAAATGTCGCAGCTCCATTGAGATCACAATAAATCAGCGATAATACGTACTAAGTCAAATTGACTACAGAACTAGTTACTTCGTATCACATGCTTAAGAGCTCCATCGATCAGCCACAACAAATGCGCTTCCTGAGACCCATCGATTTCTCAGTCGCATGGCATGTAGCGACCAACTCAGAATGCATACTGTCGAATTTTTAAAAGGTTGACCACATCCCTGACTCCGGATAATGACTTAATGCTCCATGCGATAGTCTAGAGTATATGAGTATGCGTGCGAGGTGTAGGGTTTCTGAGGTTACAAATCTCTAAAAGTCTTAGCTCCTCAATTATATCAAGGAAGGTTCTATATCGATTGATAAACAATCTACTCATGTAGTGGGTATTCTCAATGACCACAAAGAGTTGTGAAAGAAAAGTTCATTTTCTACTAAATCTCGCATTGTAAACTTTTGAATTCCTACTTGAGAGCCTTGACACCATAGTCTATTACCCTCGAGGACCTCTCGGCTCATTGACTACTTGCATAAAAAGCATTTTGGTGAAGATCTTTTCGCATATTCGATGAAGATCAACAAAAACTCAAGCAAATCTCCATGGACTGAGTGTGTTCTTGTAAACATTTCTCATATACTGCATTGTTAAAACTTTGATCCCCTAGTTGTGGCCCCCATGTACTCCGCCCTTGGGGGGTCATATGAATACAACTTGCAATATCCTCTATATCGAAGTCTCCAATAGAAATTTCATGCTTTCCTGGCCCAGTGGTTCTGAGAAGGAAGATTTTTAAAGATTTCTCCTCTATAATCATATGTCAAAACCGATGATCCTCCTATTGGGCCCCATTTAGTACCCAGGGCATGGATTTGAACAAACATTGAATCTCCTCGATATAAGAAGCTTTCCACTATAATAAATTTCAGCTTTTCTCCGGCCCAGCTGTTCTTGAGAGAAGATTTTTAAAAGGATGTTTCCTAAATTAATCATATGTAAAACTTTGATCCCCTATTGGCCTCATAATACCCCGGGTCATGATTTGAAACAAACTGAATCTCCCCTATTAGTATACAAGAAGCTTCTATATAAATTCGAGCTTTCCTGTCCAGGTCTTGAGAAGAAGATTTCTAAAGATTTTTCCTGATATAATCATAATGTAAAACTATTGATCCCCTATTGGGCCCCATAGTACCCCCGGGTCATGATTTGAACAAACTTTGAATCTCCTTTATATTCAGGAAGCTTCCATATAAAGTCTTCAGCTTTCCTGGCCTGCGCTCTTGAGAAGAAATTTTTAAAAATCTCTTCTTATATAATGATTATCGTATAAAACTGTGATCCCCCATTTGGCCCCATCGTACCCCCGGGGGTCATATTGAACAAACTTGAATCTCTCTCAATCAGGAAGATTCTCCATATAAAATTCAGCTTTGCCTGGCCCCCAGTGGGATCTTGAGAAGAAGATTTTTAAATGACACCACCCTATTTTTCATTTTCTATTATCTCCCCTATGATGCCTGTCCTCTCATTTGAACAAAATTGAAGCCCCTCACCAAGGTGATGCTGTACCAAATTTGGTTGAATTCTGGCCAGCGGTTCTGAGAGAAGAAAGTTGGAAAATGTGAAAAGTTTACCGACAACTGACGCTCGAACTGCGACAGAAACGGACAAATTATTGACAGAAAAGCTCACTGTGAGCCTTCGCTCAGGTGACGCTAATAATGTATTTACAAAACTATTAAAAATATTGTTATATTGTAACAGTTGATACTATGAAATGAATTAGAATTTTAAGGAATCCAAAGATTTGTTTTGAAGAATATTGTTCTGCTTGTTTCTATCGACCGAACCTGCAGATGCTCCGCAAGAAGACAAAGCCGACCTCCAACAGCTCAAACAGCCTGAAAGGACCTCCAGCAGCTTCTCAACAGCTGAACAGAGAGACCTCCATTCAGCTGGAAACAGGAGACCTCCATCAGTGTGAACAGGAGACACTCGCATCATCTAACAAGCCGCCAGCAGCTGACAGACACGGAGTACCTTCCAGCAGCTGAACAGCTGAACATGAGACCTCCGTCAGCGAACAGAAGACCTGCAGAGCGTATTCCGAAAGGAGGACCTCCAACAGCTGAAACAGAGACTCCTCCAGCAGCTCAACATGAAACTCCAGCTCAAACATGAGACCTCCAGCAGTTGATCACAGACTGAACAGTGGACCCTCCAACAATCTCAACGAAGGAGACTCCTAGAGCTGAACAGGGACTCTCCACGCAGAACTAACAGGAGACCTCCAGCATCTTCCACACGAGGAGAGCTGCCGAGCTAGCCTCAAATCAGAGACCTCCAGCAGCTCAACAAAGCGACCTGCAGGAGGCACTTTTATTCAGGTTTGTGAGTGAAAATTAGTTCCACGTTATACACGTCGAATAAATTCTTCAAAAAAAGTTTAATCCTATGATACCACAAACTTTATAGGACACAAGTATTATAATTTAAAATTGAGGATTATGAAGGATATCAACAATAAGTTATTACGAAGAACAAAAATTCCTATTTGGAATTGCAGCCCAAGGTTTCTCAGCAACTGAAGGACGGGAAGTCGTTTAAATTACTTTCACATTATCAGAGTTACATCATAAGAATTGCGTGAAATTTCTGTAAAGCCTAGAGCTGGACAATTTACTGTAATTGTGGTCAGTCTATGAATTACCTGATTGGCAGAGACCAACACACTGATCACAATTTTATACATCTCCCTAAAGAAAAAATTTCAGCCTCACCATTCCTACGCAGTACTTTATATACCTTCTATCACAGAGGGAATAAGTTTTGTTAATTATGTGGACCATCAATTCCCAAAAAATGGATCTAGTGCTTTGATATTTTGGGAGCTACATTTTCTTGTTCATATTGTCCAGATGATGAGTGTTTCTGATCAGAACTAACAAATCCATGTACACATTGTATTCAAAAGCCTAAAAATCAGCAATGTTAGACAAGACCTTCTATTGTTTTTACTGATTTAAAGTGTCTTGCTCACATTGCACCTTTTAGGACGGATAAACAACCATAAAGAAGTGAACTGTATTGCCCACCGTTTGGGCTAGGGGTATCAACACTGGCAGAGTTCGGCTCTCCGGTTATGTAGAGTTCCGTATAATGTTCTTTTCTGCTTCCTCAATCTTCCAGTCCACTTTATAACCTGTCAAAGTAAAACAAAAGTTAACAAGTGTCATTCGATTCACTTCAAAGTAAATAAGTGTCATTCATTCCTACAAAGTATACAAGTTCATCAATTCCTGAATAAAAGCGTATCATAGAGAAGTGATCAGATTTCATTCCTTCGAAATAATAAACAAGTGCAAAGTACGAGTTCTCCTTCAAAGGATAAACAAGTGGTTCATCCTCTATTTTCCTTCAAGATAACGAAAATGTCAGCGATCGAGACGCTAACTACTCTTATAGTGGTCTGTGTTTTAGAATCAAGATCTGAAAATCGTCGTATTTGGCAATCAAATGAGAGAAATGAAGAACTCTAGTAAGAATAAACTAAAACCTTATGCGATCAACTGAGATCGTTGTTCACACCGATCGATAGTTGTACCGTCTGTAATGATGATAGTAGATACATATTAAAAGTTTTTACTATAAGTCTTCAACGAAGAACTAGTATGTGTGATTGTGAGCGAGAAGAGAGACGTAGCAGAAAAGAGATAGGTAATACTTCAATAATTAATTAATATTTATTACAACAGATAGAAAAAGCATTAAGATATGTGTATTGGTATCGTGTATATCTTGTCGTATGAAGAGTCTATGTACGTGTACTGTGTTGTATGATCTGCTACATTGATGTATTAATATATGTAGATGCAATCATATAACTGATTGACATCCGGTCGTTACTGGTTCGAGAGCTCAAATGGGTGGTATGAATATTCACATTTTCTGTGACTGTTGGACGTTATCCCTTCTTCGTATTCTGTGTTGAGAATTTATCCAACTAACAGTGTCAGAGAGACTTCTTACTTTGCATCCTTATATTATAGCATACATATTTCCGTTTTCTGTTCCATTCCTCTTCCGCTGCTCTGTGTACTGTGTGAACTCTTTAAACTCTGTGTGAGATCCTTGTATCATGATGTAATCCTATACTGTGATGAGATCCTGTCCACTGTTTTGATTGACGCATCCTCTACCTGAGTGACAACCTCGCTGATACCTCATGTGAAATCTTATATCTTGTTGGAAGTCTTTACTGTTAGTGTGTCGAGTGATTGGTAGACATGTTATCATCTAATATACTTTTTACTGTGTTTGCAACTTGTGACGATCTTATCTGTGTAGATCTTACTGTTGTGAGATTGTCAACTTGAGTGTGAATACACTGTGTGATGATCTGTACGTGTGTGAGAACGTTTTGCACATATGCTACTGATCGAACTCCTTAGTAACTTGTGTTGACTATCTGCTATCCTGCTTGAGCAATTCTTGTTGACTGTGTCGAGATCTGTACTGTGTTGTGATCTTTACTGTGTGAGATCAATTCTGTTACTTCCTAAGATCTGTACTGTAACGTGGAACGACTCATTCACAACCTGTATGTTCATATTCTTACGTGTAGAACTTTGTACGTACTGTGTGAAGATCTGACTTCTTACTTGTGAGCATCTGTCACGTGCTGTGAATCATCAATCATGTACTATAGACTGCTGTCTGTGAATTGACTGTGTTGAATATCGTATCAACTGATGTCCTGAGAATTCTGACTTACTAGTACGTGTGAGATACTTTTAATGCTGAGTTTTTGTAAATCTATCAATTACAGTTACTAAATAACATATAGAATAAAATACATTGTCACCTATTATCTTATGCAGTAAATCCGATGATATAATGTCAGCTAATGTGAATCTGTCACCTCTGTGAGATCTTGTAATTTGTTGAGATCATTACTGTTTGAGATCTGTACTTGTGAAGCTTACTCTGTTGACACTCTTTACTGGTATGTGAGATCTTACTGTGTAGATCTGTACTGTGTGTAGATCTGTACCTGTGGGTGAGATCTTACTGTGTGAATCTGTACAGTGTGAGATCTTACTGTGGAGATTGTTACTGGTGAGATCAGTACGGTAACTTGTGAGTAGTCTTTACTTACTCGTGTGTGAGATCTGTACTGTATCTGTGTGAATCTGTTACTTGTGAGATCTGTACTGTGTGAGTATCTTTACGTACGTGCCGATTGTACTGTATGCAAGTCACCATCACATCTTCATTATTCATGATGCGCACCATTTTGTGAATTTTTGTATAATTTGATCGATTTGTACGTCCAATCTTGAAAAAATTTTTCCTTGGTTAATGTGTGGTGACATAGATAATGGTGCTTCAATAAATTCAACATGCTTATTTGAACAAAGTCACATGCTTCACTTAGATCACCACCACTGCTATGCTAATTTGAGGTTGATGTTAGCACCAACACTGCTGTGACTGATTCATCAAGTTCGATACAGCCAACACTGCTACCACTAATTCTTGAAGGTTGATTATTGAATAGATTATTTACTTGTTTTACGTCCCACATCTGAGGAAATCACACATGACGGAACTCATCATTTGCTGTAAAGCTGCAAAATTTGCCTAGCTCGGGCCACTCATTGGCCGTTTGAACATGGGATGGGGATTCTTTTCGTTGCCAGACAGGCCTTGTTCCCACCCGAATATGGTCTGACATTTGAAAGACACTACAAAGGAGAATTTAATTCCATGAGAAAATTAATGTTCTCATCCAGAGAATTAGGTAACACGCCCATTCAGTCCTCTATACGACACGCATTGGCGAATGGCTGGGACCTATTCTAACCCGACCCCCGGGTCTTTGAGGTTGAGATAGGACAACAACGCTTCTAGTGCTATCTAAGTGGATAGACAACAACACTGCTAAGTGCTAATCTGGTGGTGATATAAAACATTATCTAATGATTCTCGGACGGAATTAGGATCTTTGCATCCCTTGACCATACCCGTAAGACACCTCGTGTCCTCCCCTTACAGAGTGTTTGGAGCGTGCTTCCTGGACCCGTGTCCCACGTTCAGAAAGACTGGACTAATCCCTGGCGCAGCCACATGTGTACAGTCAGCCTTCCAAAGTGTGACACTCCGCTTTTTGATACACCGATGTCCCCCTTCAGCAGAGAGATGAGACACTTACTTGATCAGACCCGCTTTCCCCTTCAGAGATGTGTACTTTAACCCTGATACCCGTGTCATCCCTTCAGAGTGAGACACACGGACCTTGAGACCCGTCTCCTCCTTCCGAGTTGATTTTCTTCACTCGTTCTCAAAAATTCCTTGCGGGAATTAGGTTTAAGCTGGCTGTTCTTGTTCTGAAAACAAAAAACCCACTGGACTGTACAAACCTAAAAAAATTCTGTATTATACTGATGTTCACGGAAATACTAGGGTATCACATCGGAAATTCGTTATCTATCATGAATAAGTAGTTGAACTCCTAGTAATGACTGTCTAAGAACTCTTTTGTAACTGCATTTCTGATCTCCTAACTGCAACATGATATTGAGCCTAACAAAACTTGTCATAAACAGGAGATAAATCATTAACGAGACAAGCCTTAAACTCCAACGTTGTAGCATGCTATCAACGGTGTTGGAATGCACCACCAGCGTTCTTGGGATTTTCTATAAACAGCTAAAAATTAATGACAATCTATAGAACTACCGTCCTGTAGAAACTCTATACTGTGTTCCAGCATATACATTAAAAAGTACTTAAATCCAAGAATGTTAAAGAATAACCTTTCTACATCACTATAATCTCTAAGAAGCTTCGGAATAATGATATTTCTTGCGGCTTGAAATCAAATGGACTACTTTTGATTGTGTACTGACTTTAATTTGATAGTCTGTGGATAATAGTGAGGTATTAGTTTCTAAAAATAGGGCACCGCAAGAGCTGGTACATAACTCCGCAGCATGTTATTGACCGAGGAGGCTAAATTTATTGACATGCGTTACACCCTTACAATAGCACATCACCACCATCTTCGCAAGCCCAATGTCAATTCGGACTTCTGTCACCTCCCCCTTGGCACATTTAGTCGAGTCTTCATAAGCCTTTCAAAATATCGTTTTGGACTTCCCGAAGCTATCCAATCCATATGATTGCATCCCATTCATATTCTGTGTGTCGGTTTGAAAGAGCGTGAAGCTCTGGTCTGTTATGCCATCGGGAGGCCATATACTTTGCTCGCGATTTATGCCCATTTAAAACAAAGTCGTACATTATTTGGAGAGAGAAGATTCAGCAGGTTATTGTACCTAGTACTTAGACGATTAGATGATATTGTGTCACACCACAAATGATGACAGAGGGCAGGGAAAGTGTCTGAATAACTGAACAAATCCGACAATAGATTGAGCATACATTAAAATAACAAGTTAGAATTGTAAGAGTCAGAGTAGTTAATACGCGGATTTGTACGCCTGACAATTAAAGGGTATAATAATCCTACATCAAGTATGACACTAATAAAAAAAACCAAAACCATAACAATGTTCACTCATGTTTCCTCCTTTAAGAACGCATAATTCGCATTTCGTTTATGATGGCAATTCAGTTTGCCGACTGAAATCTCAAAGGGAGCCAAGGGAGTGACGTAATGTTGAATGGACAACTTGGCTTCGAAGATGATCTACAACATGCGCGATCTTTCTTGTACCCAATTTCATCAAAACCCACCCCACCCTCCTCCTCAAAGGCGCTGTAGGAGGAGTTGTGAGACGAGTGATATTTTGCAGAGAAAAACCTAAGTCCCAAGGAGCCCCTAACCCCTTTAAAAACATTCGGACAACATTCCCCTTGGTAATAATGCACATCTCCATCATATGTGTTTTCTTTATTACATGTTACAATCAAAATTCCTTCAAGAGTATTTAAGAGGAGTTTGCGGACAAATAAGTGGTTCTGCATAAAAATATGAACCTGAGGGAACGTTTCCATTGACGCTCGACCAAAAAACACTCTGTTAAAATAGATGAATATTAAGACTATTGTTTGAACAAGACCGAGTTCGCTTAAAGTACCATTTGCATTATCTGTGATATTATGTTCCAAATAGTTTAAACACAACTTTGATCTTTCTTAGCTGTACCCAAGTTAAATCTTATCAAAATCCCCCATAAGGTTTTAGGAATGAGTTGCGAAACCAAAGTAAGGACAGACTGACAGACAGACGCAGCCATATAAAATAAATAGATATACTTTTTTAAATGATCTACAAAAAACGTTTACGAACAATGTACAAGAATAACAGAACATTTATCTTAATGTAAAAACGTTATCAATGAAGTTATACTTACAAAATATCTACCACTCTCTTGAATAGGCCCAGAAGAGTTGTGCATCCCTAGTGATACTGCAAACACTTATTTTTGTACAATAAGTTTGCAGTAGGAGGAGGGAGGATACTGGACAGGTAAATACATTTAAAATCCAAAATTTGAACAGCTTATTGCACTGACAAAAGAAAAAAAAACCCAGGCGAGAATCATTTTTATTAGCCTACAATTTTAGCTGACTATGAAGAATGTGTCTGTTTCCCCTGCCGAAATGTTTGTTTACGATTACCCGAATAAGGAATGGGTTTGTCCAGTGTCCGAATGTGGTTTACGTTCTTAGATAAAGAAATGGGTATTATTATTTGTCGCCGTTGGCCAAAACCGAATATGTTGTTTTTTACTTTATCATAGATAAGAATGGTTGGTTGTCATGGTGATCGAAGTGTTGTTTTACTACCGAGATAATCAGAAAAGCACTGCGTGTTTTGTCCGACTGCCGAATGTTGTTCTTAAGCGTCAATCAAGATAAAGAAATGGGTCGTTTTGTCCCCTGGCGGTTGCGAACTGTGTTTTCAAATATCCTGACGATAAAAATGGTTGATTTATTGTCCATGCTGGATTGTTTACTGACCCGATATAATGATACATGGTTTTTTCTGTCCCTGGCTGGATGTTTCTCTTATACGTACATATGTTGTGTTCGGCCATACAGGTGTTGTTGATTTACGATTATGTTACGCTGATGATTAAGAAACGTTCGTGTGCGTCCCTTCAGTATGTTGTTGTATTATTACGTACCTTTATCTGTGTGTTGCCCTGTGCAGTGATTTTGTTGTTTACTACCTGTGTGCTTGTGATGCACCCTGCGAAGTATTATTATACGGCACCTGTCTGGTGTTTTATTTAGTGACTTTATAATTACAAGGAAGATTTCACGAAAGCCTTACAGTGTTCACCGCCTTGCCTTAGAAAGAATTCTCAGACATTACCTCTGATCTGGAAATGAAATTTAGCAAATTCAGCACTGTCACTTATAATGCCAAAATTAATTGAAATCGATGTTAAATATTCTGCTGAAATGGTATCAGACGAAAGGGTAAATCTGGTTGTTTTTGCAGTAGATAGATTTTGAGCAATTTTGTGGGTATGCAGAATTTGCAATTTTGTTTTTGTAAAAAGAATTATTCTTTTAAGAATATGTATTATGACTTTTATCTATGGGTACAGGTATTTTTAGGGCCCCGCATCAACAGAGATGTGGTGCCCTATAGTTTTCACTTTGTCCGTCTAGCTGTCCGTTTGTCCATCAACACTAANATAGTTTTCACTTTGTCCGTCTGTCTGTCTAGCTGTCCGTTTGTCCATAAACACTAAAACTCAAAACCTATGCATTGTACATAGCTGAAATATTGTGCACTTGTTCATCACCTTATGCAGATGTGCATATTCAAATTTAGTTTTATAGGGACTAATATTTTGAGGGGAAAATTAACATTTCCTGCAAATTCTCAGATTTTGCAAATCATATTTTGTCACCACAAAAACTAAAAACCTATACATCATGCCTAGCTGAAATATTGCACACTTGTTTATCACCATTTGCAGATGTGCATATTGAAATTTAGTTTCATGGGGACCAATTTTTCTGCAAAGATTTTAACTTTATCTTGAAAATTCACATATTTTGCAAATCATATTTTGTCAACACTAAAACCTATAACATATACAAATTGTACACAGTTGAAACTTACCTCTTAATTTGTTAAAAGCCATATACAGATGTGCATATTGAACTTTGCTGATTTATGAACCATAATTTGTTTTACAAAAAACTTTATTTTTAACAGATTGTCTACACTTAAACTTGAAACAAGTACATTATACATAGCTGAAATTTTTCAGATTTGTTTATTACTATATCTAGATGTGCATATTCAAATTTAATTTTTGATTAAAGAAACATATTTTACCAACACTTCTTTTATTTTTAACAGTTGTTCAACATTTGCCTCAGTGGGCCTTGCTAACTTTGTCAGTGTTCTTGTAGCAACAATCTACATTATTCCGACGGCAATTGAGTAATAAACATCCCATAGCTACAGATGCATTGTAATTATCATTTTTGAAAACTGCGCTAGATTGTTGAAATTCGTCTATATTGAAATTAGCAACACAGTCATAGTGACCATTCTCAATCAGCACGGAAGGTATAAAATATAACCTTTTAGATGGGTTTGACAACATCCTCTTGCCCTGAAATATTTTTCAATCAATCAAAATGGTTTATGAAATAAATCCTGTTAGAGAGACTGGCCAATGTACCACTTACTT
>CAJDSM010135712.1:13739-23972 GCA_903981925.1 Ostrea lurida | reverse complement strand
ACTTTGAAGTATCATAACGCCCTCTTCTTTTTATAATTACTTTTAGGCGATTGTTTTATACCAGTCTTAAGCAATATGGCTAAGCACTTAAAAGAAGTATTTGCCGTGGTATTCGAAAATTAATGACCCATTGAAATTTATTTTTATTTTACATATTTGTATTAAAGTGTCTGCAACTATTATGCAAAGTTGAGGTTAATTTTCAGGTCATTTGACCACGGTGCCATAGCAACCTCATTTATCTTTTTTGAAATAATCATATGGATATTTTTATAAGGTGTTTAGAATTTGAATAAAGGGCTAGAGTGTTTATATCTTTATATAGATTAAAGACAAAGGTCTAGATAAGGCTATAATTTTTCTATCAAACTCAATTTATGTTCAAATGAAAGATGTACACACGCTTTTACAGTTATGGATATTTCTGAAATGAATTGTGGATAAGAAGACACAGGTTTTTCAGCATGGAGAAAGTAATTGGACCATTGAATTTTATTTATTTTTAACATATAATAATAGGCTTATGTAGCGTATTAATTGATAAAAGTAATCGGTTTGATATTCGGTCATAATTGACTACTATGCACACTTTAAGTACCCCCCCCCCCTCCGGTGCAAAGCCGGACTAACTAGCTTGGAAATGATTTTTTCGGTATCAATGAAATCAAATAAATGGATCAAACCATTTTCCAAGTCAAGGGTTATTGATGCGAGGTACGAACAATAACCCGACTTGTGAAGATGGTCAAACAATTATTTTATATACATGTGCTTGAGCAAGTTTAAAATTTACTATTTTTTCCCCATATTAGAAGAACATTACATCATAATGGTCTTCATTCCTCCTTTTCTCGGTCAAAGATACTTGGCTCGGAAATTGAGACGAAAAGGCCTCATGCATTCCGGCGACAAATTTTTTATGTAGCTGATCTTGTTATTGTTTGTTAATTTTATTCATTTTTTAAGGACAGTTTTAAAACATTTCTTTACAATCGGATTGCATGTAACATTTTCATGAACTATACATGCAAGTTTGTTTGAGAGAGAGAGAAGAGAGCAGAGAGAGAGAGAAGCAGAGATAGGAGAGGAGAGATAGAACGAGAGAAGGAGAGAGAGAGTCAAATAAGTGCAATTAGTTAATAATATCAAATAAAAAAACAAACAGGATATAATTGCCACATTTTTTATTTTCAATCCTAATTAAATGTATAACTGGTAAACGCAATTTTACGTCATGATTTTTAATTTTATGTCATAAATTTCCCTCCTAAGCAATAAACACGTGATACACGCAATCACCTTTAAGACAAGTAAGGACATATACTTTTAAAATACTTAGATATCCTTAGGAGTAAAAGTTTGATGCAAGTGCTAGAGCAATATCTAAGTAAATTATCAACTCTAGAGAAATCCTATTAAGTATATGCTAAGGACTAGATTTTTCAGATACGACTCCAGTCTTTGTAAAAAGTGGCCTGTCTACACGTCTGCTGGCAAGGATTAAAATAAAACCCAACTGAGCCGGAGTTTGGTTTAAGTCTTTAAATATTTTGAGGGGGAGGTTATTTAGCAATATTCTATACATAATGATACTTTTGGTCCACCAGAGCGGGGGGGGGGGGGGGGGGTCTAAATTATCTGGCCACTGGTCTATAGGTATTTTAAAAAATACACCACTAGCGATTTATTTAAAGTAAATAGTTCGATATAATTTCTTTAAACACAAAGAATTATCTATGGTAGATACTCTGTGGCTGCCAGTAAATAATTGTTCAAGCGAATCCTTGTACCCCCCCCCCCCCGCCCCAGTTCATGTGACTTATTGGGTTGAATTGATGATTGTTGTACTGTTTGTCCACTCGAGACTTATTCCACTACAGTATGAAGAGCTCCCAATTGCCTGAAGGTTGCAAGAATTTTAAGCTATGCTGAATCAGACTTTGAGGCAGGAGATTGTCCAACACTGGTACACGGGCCTCGTTTTCGTTCTTACCGAAGACGACATTCATCACGCAAGGGATGCTGGGACCTATTTCTAACCCGACCCCACGGGTCATGTTGATCTTAGAAACTGGTCCAGTCTCTGTATATAGAATTATACAGCAGGCCTGCCATGCAATTGACAACGAAGTTTGTCAATCGAATGTCGAAATGTAACATATTTCCAGCCGTACCCCCCCCCCTTGTAAAGGAAAATGTCATGTTTTACTCTGAATATTGCTATAGGGATGATAAATATACGTCACGTATAAACACATAATGAGTATATTGTATTGTGACTCACAATTTGCCACGCCAAGGCGGCTAGTTTCAATGGTAAATCATATTTTCACACACACTCACTCACATCTGCATTATATGATAAAGAACCAAAGATCTTCCTTCATTGAAGAGGTTATTTAATAGCTTATGAAGTAACATATCCTGTTTATCGGCTCTTTTAATTAAAATCAACAACTATGAATAATGACACTGTTCATTCTGTTGGAATATTCAATTTAGATTAATTATTGGTAAGAACATTTTTTTTCCTTTTAATATAAATTTAAATTCCAAATACTACTTTATTCTATTACACTGCCCTGAATGAAAATCCTGGGTATTTTATATGGTATGTAAATCGAATTAGAATTGCCATGGTGCATTCTTACACTTGCTCACCCTTAACCCCCCCTTTACAATTTTTTCACTGTAACATTAATTAATGAGATTTTCATTAGATAAAATAAATGAGAATGATTGAAATCTTTAACCATATTATGATTTGTAATTTATGATGAAACTGATACAAAGTGTTGGTTAGATGTAACAAATTTTATCTTGTACCACTGAAAAAAACTAAATTGTTATCATACTTAATCTATCTTTAATAGTTCTATTTTCACGAAAAGATATGCTTGTATTTACTAACCGATTTAAAAAAATTCAATACGGTTTTTAAGAAAATGATGAATTAGTACTGAGAAAAATGCTGTTGCAAGAGCATTTTTTTGTTCATTGGAGGGTTTTCCTATAATTAAAAAATTAGCAAGAATGCCAAGCATAAAGATTTCAATAGTTAATAGGATTTTTGAACATGCTTGTTTACAAATTCAATAGAAATTATTCAAATTATTTTTTAGCAGCCTTTATATATCATTAACCATACATTAAATTTTTTAGTAGAGAGGTAATTCAGATGATTATCCCCTATTTGTCTAGCTTCCCATGACGAAACTTCCAAATGTGAAGGACACTTCTAGTATATATATATGAAAGAATGAGAAAATTAATGATAGATAGTTAGCTGACATTTAATATCCCTTAATTAGTATTATACAGATTCTCTTGAATTTAAAGACATTTATCCAATTTATACCACATAATGTCAGTTCACTTTTATGGACTATTAATCAATGGCTAAAATAGGCAACCTCTTCTTTCAAAAAAAGTCTGACCTGTTGGCTGATTTTATGCCTGCTGTTTTTGTTATAGGGCACACAATACAACTTGAAAGCTCAGTTCATAAATACATATGGCGAATATAATGAGTAACAATTTCAAGTCTATGTTCAAGGTACATGACATTTTTTATCGTGATTTCGCAGTATCAGCTCCACTGATATACCAGTTTACAGAACGGAGTCAAAAGGTAACTTGAATAGCAAACACAGCCCATAAGTCACATTTCTCATCGCCTCTCAATGCACACTTTATGTATAGGCGGATTACCCCCCCCCCTCTTGTGTTTCTATTTATTGTACACATGTATATAGCTATAGTAGCTAAATAATCAGTAACTTCCCCCAACGACCCATGCTTCATGGTTAAATATGTTTGGCCGGAAAGGGGGGGTTAAATCTTGTGTGTTTCTTGCCGTTAAGTGTCGTGTATTAAACAAGATTATTATGGAAATCTGATACAAGCATTGAGTATATATCTTGTTATTATGACTGTAGATTCAAAGAAAGATGTTTAATGCTTTTAAAATATTCTAAATTCTGATTCGATTAAAAGAAGACCCACCCTCCCGAGTTTTGAAATTTATTAATTTACATTAATCACACTAGATTCCAGTTTTCAATCGAATTGATACACATGAATAAGTGACATTTTATGTGACATTTCATCAAAATATACATTTACCGAACAAGAAAATTCAATAAAAAATAAAGAAAGTTTACAATTTAAATAATATAAATACTACAGTCCTATGCTTTCTATTTTCATTTAATTTGATTATAAATGTGTATTATATAATTCTTGCATGCAAAATACAGAATATTTACCGAAAGTAAATGTATATTTAATAACCGAAAATTTTAAGGAA
This sequence comes from Ostrea lurida, assembly GCA_903981925.1. Classification (NCBI taxonomy): domain Eukaryota; kingdom Metazoa; phylum Mollusca; class Bivalvia; order Ostreida; family Ostreidae; genus Ostrea; species Ostrea lurida. The sequence continues at coordinate 19,663 of CAJDSM010135712.1, read as the reverse complement.
TTTCTTAAAATACAACAAGATCGCTTTTCCTTTAACATAATGTACCCAAGCACTTGGAACCAAAAACTTCCCTTTCCACTTAAATTCCTACAAATTACACTTTTCATATTATCTTTCCCCTAAAACTATATTATTTTCACGCTCAAAATAAAGCGCTTGGGTAATGAGAGTATTTAAGTAGGAAATTCTTATTTTGATGGCTTTGGATATTGAAGTCAGAATCTGGATTTGAATCTTGAATTTCGATATATGAATTTTAATTAGAATGTCGAAGTGAGCCTTTGGCATTCATGTAGATTATTAGCAAATACTTCACACAAAAATGTTTACGAGTATTAGTGTAAGAGTTTGGAATGTTACAGAACATGGATTCAGAATTTTTCTTGTATCCAATCATTTCCAGATACTCCCGTTGCATGCATGTGGAACGTTGATTTTCAAGTAATTCCAGATGTATAAGGAAGTGTTGAATTGTCCTTCCACTATTATTGATTTTATTTGCATTTCTCAGCAGCTCCTATTAAGAATTGTCCCTTCAGACGTATAACTTCACTGGGCCTCGTATCGCTAGAAAAGCGACGAAGTGCTTGATGAATGAGAACTCAACATATCCTATGACCTCATATGAACAGCCGAACGCAAGAGACGTAAATAAATCACCCATCGTTTACTGTTAGCGGCATCACGCGAGTTTAGGGTTACATTCCAAGGTCCAAGGAGTCAATCCATAGAAGTGAAAGAGGTACTGGATTAGCGTCTATCGGAACGCTCACCATTTTCTGACTTCCCGATTCGTCTCAATTACACATTGACAATTGTGTTATGGAGTGATACGTCATTCTTTTAACTCCAAGGCCCAATATCCTCCTGTCGACTGCTCCCTCTGTAGTCCCTTTTGTGAATGGGGGTTTTTTTTTTTATATTCTCATGAAATGCGAAATTAATCAAGGCGTAATATGGTGCCTTAAGTAATATCGAGGGTGATCTTAGAGGTACCATGACTGCTGCGCATTGATCTTTCCGCCCACGCGAAAGAGCCATTTCATCACGGAAGGTGACAAATGCAATTTGCGTCTTGGAACACAATACCTTCCATGATCACTTAATGTCCTTAAAATTTCCCATTGATTCTCGAGAACACACTTCTCGCTCCTGGACGCATTCAGACAGGCATCAGTAGATGTTGAAATGGTTTCTTTAGTCCTTCATAATCTTTCCTCACAAATTTATGAAGACATATCACTGCACAAATTAGAGTTTCCATTTCAGAAAATTGTGCAAACCGATTCTGTTCCAGATCTAGAGTGAGGGTTCAGTAATTGACGTTTGGGTTACGTTCTTACTCCACGAATCACTAATCAGGATCTTAAAGAGCGAGAAAACTGATACGGTTTCGTGCCACATCCATTTGGGCCAACGTCCACGTATTCATAACCTCTAGAATCAGAGATGCTTCTGATACAAGGATCAGCAGAGATTTTGTCTGTAAATTGTAGCATCCATTGTCATCAGTGGAGATTTAAAATGCGATCGATCGATTATCACATAAGAGAAAAGACGAGCTGGTTCGATATACCATAGTTTATTCGCTATAGAAACATGACGTTCAAAGGAATATTCCAGATGTGTAGATATTATCCAGCTATCTGTCGCAAGAACGCGAACAGATTTCTAAGCGGAGGATTAGTATGTCTCTAGTTGCGCTTAATTTTCCTTTCCCCATTCAAGAATTCTGTACACGTAGAGTCGTGTGTTTCTGTCATCCTCTATAGCCGCGAATCGCTTATGGCTTTTCCTTGACAATCCGCAAAATATTGTGATTCATTGTAGTGCGCTAGGCTAAGCAGTATACATTATAACGATTGGGCTAGTAGTACTGTTGTGATGTATCTGTATATAGTGAGTTAACGAGTCTTCTCATCTTTCGTGAGTTATTTTCTGTTTAAAGGCCTCCCTTTATACTATATTCACTCTCTGAGGAGGATTTTCCACTTATACTATGATCAATGGATATATATCATATGTTGACCAAACACCACGACGAGGTTATTTTCATCGGACTATTATATCATCCTTATATTCCGAGCTCAGTTGACTCTTATTTTATACCATCATCATTCAATTCTTCAGGTTTTTCCTCCTTTTGTCTTGTATTATGTCTCCATATTATCAGTTTTTGTTGTTGTGGTTTTGTTGTGATGTTTAAGTTTACTCAGCTTCCTTCTGTCATTTAAATAGATTGTGTTCGTTATGGAGCTGATGGCGTGGATGTGGTTAGGGCTGTGGGCTTGTAAGGAAAATAATAGTCATATCCAACATAAAAAGGCGACACACAGTCCTTCACATCCAAGTCAGCGAGCTAAGCGGGTTTTCTGATCCAGAGTTGTGCGAGTTCTACAGCCCAGTTGCTTTAATGTACTATGTGTACTAGCTGGAATAGGGATATTGTATTTAATTGCAGTGTTAATATTTTAGAAATGTCAGTTGATGTGAGGCGGGTGTGAGTGGTGTAGGGATTAGCTCTATCCTTCGAAGTTTGGGCCTCAAATCTTTTTGGCACTTACATTGATCATTTTTTATATCACAACATATGTTACTCTCCAGTGTTATTTGTGACTATCCATACAATATTCCGGATTGGGAGCATCACTGATAGATGAGGGATGAATTTGTGTCGAAGAGATGGGCATCTGACTGTTTTTTTCCGCATCCTAGAATTTTGCACGTTGTAACCTTGATATCATTGAGAATGTTTTCCATTGTTCAAAGTATTTGCTATAGAGCGACACTATAATTTATCGCAAATCAAGCATCTCTCATGTGCCTGTCAGACACTGGGATAAGGTGAGACGGTCGTCAAGTGGCGGTCGTTATATTATAGAATTGTATCCTCTACTCACTACGGAATATTCGTAATAAAAGTATCGCTAAATGTGTTCTGTCGGTGCACAGAGGCCTCGAAATTGGTTAGCGTAATCATAAGAAAACTCATGCAACAATAAATTATTGATCTGGACAACACTCAGTATCACGAAGTGCCTATGTGACGATCTTGTCGCTTCATTCTGGATAAGTCTAGTAAGATTTCATAACTAGATTATAGTCACGATCTTATTATTACATGCAGGCAAGAGTGCGTGGAAAACCACGAGGGCTCTGAGGTCATAACATATTTCAGCACACTGATCCCAATTGGGAAATAAGTGCTGAGAATTCAAAAGCTCTCGTCTTATTATACTCCTCTCAGTTTGTTCTCTTTCGTAGTTCCGTCAATATCTGTGATAAGACAGTATGGCGCTGTGTTGACTTCTCCACTGTCACAAGCAGGATAATTTTCGCACTGATATGCGCCAGTAACGAGGTTTTTTTGGTTTATAATTTTGGGTGTGGAGATGGATATTGCTCATGTGTTTCATGTGGATTTTTTTGCCAGAATGGGGTAATTAGGTTTATTGAGGAATGCTTAGCGGTGGGCTAGGGGGTTATATCCCATACGACCCTCTATTCAAGGAAAGGACTCTGTATTTTAGTTATTGTCCGGATATGACTGTAGAGTCGGAACAGATGTTCTAGGGGGTGAGATTTCGGGGGGTGACGAGAAAACACTAATTTTACACTCCTCTATTGATATACAAAACAACTCTCTCCTCATTATCCTCACCCACTCATCTCTTATCGTCCGTTTGATTCGTTATGATTTGAGTCACATGATTTGGTGTTTTGGGATAAGGGCCAGGATCACACACTTCGTAGAACAATTATAATAAGAAAAATTTCATATATCAGGTATCCAACATGTTTTGATTGCTAACATATAGCCATGGTGATAATTTACGAGCAAAACGTTCTGGACGCTGCTGGAAGTTTGTATTTGCTCGGACGGTGCCACCAACCGCACTAGCTCATAATTACTATATGAATTTGCGATGCATCGAACCATTGATAATAAGTGCTGAAAACAGTTTATGATGGTAGAGTTTGAACCACTATCCGATTGTAGTTAAGTGCCTCAAGATTAGATGTGGGCTACAAATTGAACATTTATTTCGGAAGCGATCAGAGCATAGTGACGTAACCTTATATGGAGAGGAAATCAGCTCTAATTTGTTTTATACAACTGAATATGTTCTGATGGACATTTGATCAACAACATTTGTATGTCTTTAAGTCTTTACAATTGCCCTATTTAGCTCAGGACCAGTCCGTAATCTAACAACGATTTTAAGTAAACCGATCAAATTACACGCTTAGATATAAAACACCTGTGCGGATAGTCCGAAGAATCACTCAGAGTGGTGGTAGACTAAGCATGGTCGATTGGGATTCAGAAAAATTGAGCCAATAGTCTCAGAGAATGCAATGTTGGAACAACCTCGGATACTGTGATTTATAGAGGTTGTTGTTTACCTAGGATTTTAAGGGAATATGGGAGGTGCAGAGGTTGTCGTACTCTAGGCACAGTTTGCCAGTGAGAAATATTGTCGCTCAGTGATCACCTCCTCAATGAGCTGAGCTGTTGCAAGATAAATATTTTATGATTTGATGAGATGCAAAGCGTGTTTAATAGCTCTCTGGAACATAAAGTTGAAAGTATTAGCAGTTAACCACTTGATTCACGCCTATGTAGTCATCTCACATTTGTATTTAGACACAGAATAATATCGCAAAATTGACCTCGCACATCTATTTTAAATCAAAGATCGACCCTCTATGGAGACCGCAGAGGGAAGGGTTAGCAGATTATGTTCCGCGGTACCCGCTTGCTTGTAACATAGTACGTAAATGGTGTCGGGGACCTGTATGTCACGGCACTTAGCAGTGTGGCAATGTCAATAAAAGAAGACCTTCCCCGACTCACTGCGGCCATGGGAGCGCGTGAGCAAAGCAAGGTCCTTTTAGGATCCAAATGTTGCAGACTTTTCGGATAAACCGACACTGAAAAAGAACAATCCTCACATTGCGCTGAAAGCTTTGTACACACGTAGACACTAGCGAGTAACAAGTGTATGTGTATGTACACTAAAACTGATGTACTTGTCGCAGCTATTTATGTTTGTATCGTGCTCTAAACTTATAAGGCTCGGAAATTGTTCATAAATATATATCACAACATGACTTCAGTATACAATTGTAAAGAGAAGAAAGTTGTTTTAAAGGGACTGTTTCACGATTTTTAGACAAAAAATATTTTTCATTTTTCGATATTAAAAATAAGAAATATTTAACTTATTTGAAGTTGAAAACCAAAATTGGACTTTCGGTCTGCAAGGATATAAGCAATATTCGAACCGCTATGTAAACAAATTTGAGTCAATTTTTGTAAACAAAGACTTGTGAAATGTTGTAATTAAAATCATCATAATTGAGAAACTTGGTAATTTATCAAGTACGTATTCTTAAGACAAAATCTAAATCTATCGTCAGTATTGAAAAAATATATATAGGCCTATAAAAATTAATCTCACAGAAATGTAGGAAATAGACGTCAATCTGGATGGAAGCATGCCATGTCACTTTTTTATGCATGTATTTCTTGAAACAGTTCACATGTATAGGCCTACAGGTATTTTTTAAAACAACGTGCAGTTGAATGATTTTGTCAAGGCTCACTTCTCGCTTTTTTAAAACACTCCACATTAATATGTTCATTACATTTGAAAACCATACTCGTTCATACATTCGTTTACATACTTTGCTGCCCATGTAAGAAGTAGATACACAGTGCATGAAGAGTAATACGTATGACGTCACAATGAAAAAAGACGTCATAAAATACAAGTTCTTGTAGTTATGGGGTAAATGCCTGTAATATTTCATTAGGCCTATTACAAATTTTATTATCTATAGGATGAATTAACTTACCACCCGTATTTGCATACCAAGAAATAGGATGACACTCGCACCCCCACCTCCAGGATTTAAAC
>CAJDSM010135712.1:0-13714 GCA_903981925.1 Ostrea lurida | reverse complement strand
ATCTAGCTAAATCAGCGGTCAAGATATACATTTAGGAAAATGAATCCCTTTTAATTGGAATAGGCATTGAACTTTTTCACAATGTGATGTTATCTACTATTTCCTGTCATTAATTTGCTGTAATCTGCCTACATGGCCTTGTCTTTACCATTCAAAGCGGATAAGAAGGAAGTTACTTTCATTGACAGTCGCCAGACTTGGCGTACACGTAAGTTAGAGTTGCGAATATGCTTAACTGCATAAGAATGATAACGCAAATGGTTGCTAGTAATATTGTTTCTTATGCACTACCCGGAATCTTTGTGTAAAGGCATTCTAGCTAGCTAAGAATGGTGCTTAAGGATATTTAGTATATACTTGTAAAGGATTTTCTGGAGAGATTTTTAACTGCACTATAGCGACTCCAGGCCTTCCCTTCGCGTATCAAATCCTGGATCGCCACGATACCGTCTTGTTAGTAAAAACAACCCATAAGTTATGAAGCATTTCTTTTTAATTCTCAAACTGTATGTTGGAATAACGCCGGGCATGTCGTGTTTCAACAACACAATCTTAAGTTTGTGATGGTTATCCCAACAATCTCTGGACACTCTAAGATGACTGCACTATTTGTTGCATCTAGTTTTCTTAGCTATTTATTTCCATGACGAGAACGACCCATCCAACGAGATAACACGATGCCAATTCAGCCCTACACAAGTGGTTAGCCTGTTCATATTGGGTGATAAGTTATTTACGGACAGATGATGGTCTACTCTTAACTCAAAACAACATTTGAAAACATCTCTATTGTACTTTTTCTAAATGACAATTGGAACGTCCATACTGCTTCCCCACTACCATGTTGTACCAGAAGAGGTCGGTCTCATTAATCTTTGTAAGATGCTTCTCAAATGTTGCAATTAGTTTGGAGAAGACAATCTTTTGTGAAGGATGGAACACAAAATACCTAGGTACACCGCTGTGAATTTAGGGGCCCTATATCATAACGTGGGCTAGACCACGATTTTGGTTGCAATGCAAGGCGGGATTGTTCGAATCCTGGGACTAATCAACACGTAGGTGAGAGGGATGGAGGTGCCGTGCAATGTGGTACAACAGCATATAGGTTTCCAGCGGCCATTCATAACACTAGGAGAAGAGGGTGGCGAGTGTGCTTCAGTAACCAGTAGGAGATACCCTCTTTCTTCTCTGTATAGCTTTTTATATGTTCCAGTGGTCGTTGATGCAGCTGGGAGGTGTCCCGAGTTGCAAGACACCAAATTGTTCTGGTGTAGACTTTCTTTCTCTGATGAGTTTTTACATGCTTGAGAGACATCGAAACAGAATTAAACCGACTCTTACGATTAGTTGTCAATGATCCTTTGGTGTTCGTCGTTTGCACTCCTTCGATGAGCTATTGGACTAATCTAAACTCGGCCTAACTTTGATGCATCTTGGGTGGATGGGAAGGGGGTGTTCCCCAAAGCCAAAAATAGGTTTTCATAATGGAGTTTGTTTGGAATTCACAGGCTTAATAATTTTCTGGCATGCTGACACTGTCTGTGTCATTGTAACAAATGTATCTCTTTCATGTATCATTGTAGTTCACATGATAGTTGGAAGTTGTATATGGTGAAAGTGGTTATTTAACCTAGGGGTTTAAGTATGTTTTTTTCCATGTCTTGCATTGGGTAGAAAGGATATGCAGTTAATGATATGATATTATTATATCAGCTATTTAGCATGACACCATGGGAGAATTGTACGCACTTATTTCCACGGTTTGGGGGCCCCCCAAAATTTTTTTAGTGTTAAAAAAAATTTCCCCCAAACGTTAAATACCACCATTTTCACAGTACTCTGGTGGTGCCCTTTAGTTTTTTCAAAAGAAACTCCTTCCAGACGTATGAATAAAAATATAAAATAGAGAAACTGTTTCTTCCCAGTTTAATATATAATTGAAAGAAACATAACATGTTTACAGTTCACTTCGTGCTCGTAATTGTCGAAGACACGTGGCACAGCTCTTTAGTAGGATACTACATTTGCATTACTACGTTGTTTCTAGTAAATTGGTGAGAAGGGGTGAATTAAGTCTGTATTCGGTTTTGTAAGCAACCCAATAGTTCGGAATATACACCTTACTCTCGAAAAATCCAGACACCCCTCTTGTTTGATCTGTGACTGAGATGTTGGCCTCCTCTAATTGACATGGTTCTTCATGATAATAGCATTTCACCATCATGAGTTATCTCTGTTTGTTTAGGTTACTAGGGTTTATAGATATACTACATTTTTCCCCATTAAATCTACGTCTGAACTTTCCATGATATATTCTAGCATCTAATGCTTTTTTCCTTTGATAATTTTGAATATGTGTATGTACATTGCACCTCTTAACTGATAATTCAGTCAAACTATACAATTGACTTGTTCTTCAGCAGTTAAATGAAAATATTCCTTTGATAACAGTTTCACTAAAACCACAGGTCAAAGTCAATGTTTTGAAAAACCCGAATAACATAAGAAAGTTATACAATGTAACAGTTCAATATAATGAACGTTGTTTTTTTCAAAACTGGGGTTTTTTTTCTTTTTAGTAAAGTCTCTGTTGATTATGACTTATGCAAACTTTTGCCTGTTCATCATCACTGAATTTTCTGTCGATAATAGAAAATTTCGCAGTGCTAAATCTCTCATTCTTTTTTCACTATCGCATAAAGTAAGGCCTGGTATCGCACATACATTTCGGCGATCCTAACGCTTTGGAGCTGGAAAAGGAAAGTGTACCGTCGATTTATATACGTAAAACATATTTTTGGCTCTACTTTGGTTCCCAATTTACAATAAAATAATCACGCTGTGAGGCGCTTAATTAAGAGATCCACTAAAACAAATATTAAATAGCCATTATAAAGCATTTTACAACAATTGTAGGTTGCTATAACATAACGTGATGTTCTAATTATGATTGGTGAGATGTTACCTTATATTTTACGGCCGGAGTACTTAGTACTCCTGTCGTGGTGAAATGATTTACATCAAGAGCTGTTCAATTCACGTTTGCATTGATTGTCGTGAGTGGTCTGCTGATCATAGAATTAATATACATATTTTTGCCAATATAAATAGCTTAAGAGTCAATTTATACTACATATTTGCCAAACTGATACTTCTCGCAGAATTAGCCGCGATATGCTAACTTCCTTGCGTTATAATCAGGAGATCTACCGATGACCTTGCTGGTGCACGCACCAATAGTTCCATTCTTACCCTCCTCTAGTAGCCTCTTTTCGTTGATGGCGTTACTTGTATGAAACCACTGCTGGGGGCAGTTTCCCCCTGCGAGGAAGACCCCCACCGCCCCCACGCCCCTGAGCTTGATCTGAAACCTCACCAGCCTCCACTGCTCATTAACATCTGAATGGAAAGCTCGCTCCTGCCTTCTGACTTATCATGCTGTGGGACATAACAACCACTGAACCCAATTAGCTTAAGTCTATAAAGACTAGCTACCCTCAATACCACCATGTTTACACATCTTGGCTGGTTTTTTTCATTGAGAGAGAGTGTGTTTCGATTACAACCTGGTCTCAAGTCCTAGACAACCATTCACAGTAAAGTACAATGGAAGAACACTAAAAATATGACTAATAACAGCATATGTTTGGTGTATTAATGTAATAAATAGGTGGGTTAATGATCATTTTCTGTTTGATTACACTAAAATTTATTGGTGTGGTGAAGAATACCTTAATAACTGCGCAGATTAGATCGCACCAACTCTTGTTCCGAGTGTGTCAGTAACTTGAGGATTTTCTGTGAATCAGTTGTCTACATTCTCTCTGAAATTGGGGTTGTGTTTATGAAGAAACCTGAATACATACATAGCCAGATAGTTTGGCGCACGGAGGATCCTTCCTCCTTAATGGTAAGAGACATATAAACACATTCACTAAACCTCTACCTCAAAAGAGTTTGAACATTACATGTAATAATCATGTTCGTCCAGCTGCGTTGTGTGACACGAAATACCGTCTCTTACAAACCTCCCTCTGTCTGTCCTGCTTTGGGGGGGGCAACCAATAATGGACCAGCACCTTTCACTGCAGGGTTAGAAAGCTGAGGGCGGCTGTTTTGGGCAGTCCATGTTTCAGCTTGCAAGTTTCAGATGTGGTGTGCTGGGGCTCAGCCGGGGCCACATGGGCATTGGTGAGGGGCCCTTCCTGTTCGGATTAGTTCCTCGTGCATCCCCTAAAACAGCTGAAAACGACAAGTTCAATTTCATTTTTGAGGTCAATACAAAAAGTCGACTTCATTATATAACCCCATCTACTGTGTAAAGGTTCCACACAATAGCTTTTTAATATTGTGGCTGCGTCATAAGCGTTGAATTTGATGTGCTTTGGCCATAGTAACAGATCATTAGTTTTGTTGAATGAAAAAGCGAAGAGGCCATCATGGGCACCCATACGACTGCCACTCTGAACATCTGCTACTTCGACTAAAAAAGAGCAAGTTTGTAAGGCAACTTAATGTCCACATTTGTAGCCCCATCCCACAAACCCTTAAGGAAGGGGGTGGGGGGTTGTGGGTTGGTGGTGATGGTCTAATATCTATAGCTATATCTTAAATCTACTCACAAAACAGGAGCTTGTAACAGGTTATATATATCCTCACTCGTACCTGCAGTTTCAAATGAAGAAGATTTTAAAAAGAATTTCCCTATATTAATTGATATTTTGCATGTAAAATATCCTGAATCGCCTTATTGTGGCCCAACATATTTAAACCTGGAGCGTCGATCAATTTGAACACAATACTTTTCCCTCTTCATCTATTAGTCAGGAAGCTTTTTCTGGCCACAGTGGTTCTAAGAAGGATTTTTAATAAGATGCCTATATTAATCATCCAAATAAAACTTTGCATCCCTATCTGGATGTCCCCTAAAATCATATGCCTCGCGGGGGTGAATGAATTTTGGAAACAACATTATAAATCTGCCACTATATAGTTGGTACTTAGCTCTTCAATTATCAATTTTCAGCTTTTTCTAGCCCAGTTGGTTTCCTGAGAAGATGTCTTTAAAAGATTTTCCTCCTATATAATCTTCATCCTAATGTAAACTCTGATCCCTACTTGTGGCCACGCCATCGGTAACCTCGCACCAGGGGGTCATCGATTTGGTTCAAAACTTTGAATCTCCACTATATCACCCGTAAGGCTTTCATATAAATTATAGCTTGTTCTAGGGCCTCAGTATGTTCGCATGACACAGATAGATGATTTTTTTAAAAGATTTGTTTCCTCTTATGCATTATCCCTTATGTAAAACTTTGAATCCCCTATTGTGGCCCCATCCGTTACCCCGGGGGTCCCAAGTGAACTTTTGTTCAAACTTGATCTCCACTAATATCAGCGAATGCTTTTGTCATAGTATAATTTCATGCTTTTCTAATCCCAGTTCCAGTTTCCTGTATATATGATTGACTTTTTAAACGATTTTTACTATATAATCCTAACTCGATAAACTTGATCCTCCGTATAGTGTGCCCCATCGTACTCTCCCGTGGGGTCATGATTGTTAGAACAAACTTGTACATATCTCCACTATATCCGGTAAGCTTTCATATTAGAATTTCAGCTTTTTCTGGCCCAGTGGTTCTTTGTTATTTCCCTATATTACTGAATAATGGTAAACTAAGTGGACTTCCCTATTTTGTGGCCCTCCAACATGCGTACCCCCATCCGGAGGGTTCATCTGAATTTTGTTCAAAAACTTGAATCTCCACTATATCAGGAAGCTTTCATATAAATTCAGGTTACTTTTCTGGCCCAAATGGTTTTTGGGAAGAATGTGAATTATTTAGAGAGATTTTTCCTATAATATCCTACTGTGAGGACTTTGATTCCACCTAATTGGGGGCCCATCGTACCCCCGGGGGTATCGATTAAGAATCAAACTGAAGTCTCGCACTATATCGAGGTAAGCTTCATATAAGATTTTCAGCTTTCTGGCCCAGTGGGTTCTTGATTTCCCTATTATAATCGTATGTTAAAACTAGTGATCCCCTATTGTGGACCCTCCGTACCCCCCCCCCCGAGGGTCAATGATTATTGACACAAATCTTGAAAATACTCCACTATATCGTAAGAAGAATTTTTGCATATAAATAATGTGCAAGCTTTTTTTGGACCGAGTGGGTTCTTGAGCAGACCAGACATTTTTTTAGAGAATTTTCTCATAAATATCTCAGTATGTAAAACTACCTTGATCCCCTTTGTCCCATACGTAACACCACGGGGTGTGCACCTGGATTTGAAACACAAGCTTTGAAATCGTCCGACTATATCAGGAATGCCCTTTAACGATTATAGAATTGTCCTCAAGGAAGCTATTTCGTGGCCCAGGTGGGTTTAGTGAGAACAGTAAGATTTTTTAACAGATTGCCCTTCCTTATATAACCTATGTACAAACCTTTGAATCCCTCTATGGGGCCTGCTGCTGGCCAACTCGACCCTCACCGGGGCAATGATTTGCAAACAAACTTGTAAGATCTCCAACTTATATCAGGAAGCTTTCATATAAATTTCAAGCTTTTCTGGGCCAATGTGGTTTCTTGGACAGAAGATTTTTAAAAATTTGACAACACCCTACCTTTTTGCATTTTCCCTGATTATCTCCTTTGATTAGGCCTGGGACCCTTCATTGAACAACTTAAATCCCCCTTCACCCAGAGGATGATTTTGCGCAGAGTATGGTTGAATTTGGCCAGCGTTCGCTTGAGTAAGAATCGAAAATGATGGAAAAAGTTTAACATCAGACAGACGGACGGTACCGGGGACAGGACGGACCGTACGGCACAAAACCTGGCGAGTCCAGGCTACATAGCTCACTGGAACTTCGCGATTGGAGTGTGAGCTAAAAAAAATGCTTGATGAATATTTTGAACGCCATATATTCTGATGCAGAGGTGGCTTTCTATGTTTTCATTGGGGAAACTATTTCATGACGAGTATCCAGCAAAGAAAGAAAGTAAATGGTTGGGAAGTTCTTAATACAATACCTTTCATACAAAAACTCTAATGCCATACAATATAAACATGCAAGTCAAGCTTATAGCCCGACAATTTTTCGAAGTGACTTAGTCATGTTTGCTACATAGTTATCTTGGTTCATTCATCCCCACATACTTTTTGTGCTGTCCACATGTCCACCAGACTATCAAAGTTCACGTCTGAGTGTCCGAATTTAATCAATCAATATAAAAGCTTCTAATCCGGCATTTATTATTATTGGGTCGAGGCAATAAGTGTTTTTTAACCGTATTATCGATATACAGCTGATTTCCGAAAAAATATGCGCTGGCCTTCGAATCAGAAAATGGCTTTTAGAGTTAGGTCCGAAAAGTGGCAGTCATTTCAAAATGGCCGGAACACCAAATATTTTTACCACAACTGTGTCAGGTAAATCCAGTGTTAAGTCGGGTGGAATTGTGTGCTTAAACATAACCCAATATACATAATCCCTCGATATTTCATATATTAGTAAGCAACTGGATAATAAACCACTTGATTTTAAAATAAATCACGCCGTTTCTCCCAAGAATTAAGACCAATTTTTCCTCATGTTTTTTACCGTCTATTATTTCTACATTTCATTCTTTGGTTTAAGATTTGTGTCGATTTGCAGTAGGAGTCCCATACAGCCATCTGCAACTCAGGCTCGTTGATTCGATATGCTTTTCTGTTTTTCAGCCTGTTTGTGCAGTTGTACGACACACCAAAATCTAAAGGACCAAGCCTCTGGAATTGGATCTAAATTCCATCATAGTATCCGGCTATACCAAACAACCACACCACTGCTCCCAACCGTCTCATTCCCAATGTCATGTATTGGACATGGTACGATTAAGGGCTTACAAATGTTTTGCCTGTCTCCATATCCAAGGTGCTGGTAGTTTGGTGCACTCTTCTTTAACATGCATGCATAAGTGCATCACTTAGTTGAGGCAGTATTCTTAGGGTCTTTTTTGATTTCCAACACATACATGCCTTCAACCTTGTATCAGTAGCCTCCGCTTGCTTGGTTATACAACTTACAGACAAAGCTTTGGTCAGACTCTATCTCTTTGCCATTGTCTGATCAGTTTATTCTCAGCCCTTCACATAAGCCCTGTAGGTAAGCTTTATAATATCCCTGAATGCTCGCAGTGAAGCATTTTTTGAAGTTAAACTCATCACGAAATATAGATGTTGTCGGTCACACCCGTCCAGCTCGTTCTAGTTTGCCCACTGAAATGCCTACACAAATGCTTTGCGTAAAACACTCTGGAGAAGAGCACAGCTTTTCTCAACAACAACATGAACAGGAATGTTTGCGCATTTAAAAAGGTTCTGCTAATCATCCACAAATGTCTTATCTTATTTCTGAAAAGAAGAAACATAAAGTAGGCAATAAAATCAGTATAGATGCTAATGACAATAGAGAGTTGCAACGGATACTTTAGAACATGTATGGCATGAAGCACTAATTCTAGTGTCCTGCTTCTTCATGAGTGGCCCTCTGCGTAGACAATCTAAACCATATCAATCAATTGCATTTCAACCACCAGTTTCATCTACAACCCCGGCAGTAACAACGTTTTCCAATAGGCCGCTTGGCAGAGATTAATTCCTTTAGATAGCATGGCAGCAAGATCTCGTTCTTGGTTTCATTCAAAGACAAGAAGGTAGCGAAGTTAGTCTGGAAGAGGAACGTTCGATTTTCAAAACAATCCTTCTTGACTGGTACTGGTGCCCCTTTGCTCTGCGATAACGAGTTCACCCGGATTTTATTGATCGGTCCCCTGTAGCGATCAAACAGACATCCTATCCTAGAGAATTGCTCCCTTTTTCTAAAACAGTTGAAACAAACTCGTTCAGCAAAGTTTCTCCAGAATTGTTTTTCAATTTCCATGTGTTCTAAGGCTCTGAACCAAATGCTTGCCCATCTATATATTAGAGCTGATGAATCAGCTTTCATGTTGAAACTCAGCGCCCCACAACTTACCACATCCCTTCAGAATTTCATTCTGAATAACTGATTTGTTTTCCCAGATTTCAAGGAACCAGACTAGGTATCTGCAGGATTGAAATCAGGCACTGGTAGGGAGGTTCGTGCTTCAGTATAAGCCCCAAATCAACCTCCTTCCTGCTTTGTAATGCATTGACAGTCTTTGCAATATGTTTCGGTCTAGCCTTCAGAATGTTCCTTTTTTCAACAGCTTTAGAAACCAACCCGTACCTTGGTAAGTAAGGATTTCAATTTAAACGGATATTTTTTTTCAAAGTATCAGTGCAGAAGGGACGTTAAAATGTACCCTTTCTTTGTTTGGATTAACGTTCTGACGCAAAAGCTCTCCAACTGTACTTGACCAAATGCCTGAAGAGTAGTAACGAATCTCTGATAAGATTCAGTAGCCTTGTATTTTGTGATCAGTTGATTAATTCAACACCTGCTTTCGTACACAGGGGTTCAGCACTGTTATAACTTTCATTGAATTAGACTAGTGATTCCTCAAAAACTAACGAGTCAATGGACCTGTCGACTCTTTGAATGCCATCCTTGTGAGTAAGTATGTCATCTGGATTCACGTCGTACATGGTTATTAGTCCCGAAAAACTTACATGTGACCTTAAGTTATACGGAAAAGAGACCACCTACTGAGTGCAGAGGAGTTCTTCGATGAATACCCACTGCCACCCCCTCCATCTTACCCTGTAGCGCCATTAAAGCCATTCTTCGAGACTTTGATCTGAGATCCACTTGATTAAAACCTCAGTTCCTATATCGCAGCTTCTTTTGACACATAAGTTGCTCCAATGTTTGAACTCTATCAAGAACTCACGCGGCAGTTGGTGGCAATCAGCCAGATAAACACTACTCCACCTTGCATAAGTTTATAATGGTCATATCGAAAGAACCATCGGGGCATGGCCCTGAAAGATCGGTACAAATACAAATCCACAAACCTTCTCTTTCTGATTTGTAAATACCAGAGAATAGAAACTAAATCCAATATATGCCACCACCAAAAAGCAGTACACTGGATTAGTGAATCTTCTTTCTCTGAGAAATTTTAAAAAAATATTCCCTATACACACAGTATCCTGCAGTAGCTCTAAACAAGAACTCTATATCTTTCTGTTCATTTCATAACACTTATTCAATATTTGTGAATGATTTCGTCTCTTGTTAGCTACAAAATATACAAAAAAGCTGGGAAAGCAAGAATCTTCCATAAGAGCTTGGACAAGTGAATTTTTATGGCTACATCATGCCCGATTATAGTGCTTCCTGCTAAGAACATTTTGAGCAGCAACGGCCCGAGCAATTCACATTCCAATCCAGAGTATCACGTACAACAGAACCACTCATATGATCCAAACAAACTTTCAAAAAAGTTCATCGGCAATATGTAAGCCACCCATTTCGCTGGCACACAGCTGTCTCTGTATTCCTGGGAACTGACAACATTTTAAATCCATGCAACTTGTGAAGTACAGAGCTTGATCAACTGTTTAATACAACAAGTGGTGACGTTGACCAAAGACGCTCAGATATGTACATGCATTTTCTGGACAAACTGCTGTTAAGCGCATCTAATTTCGTGAGCGGGTGCTTGTACGTAAGGCATGTAACCCGATAAGTGAGATCGGGATTTATGCTGCTGAAAGTTAGGACTGATTAAAAGCAGACCAAGTAATTGGGAACATCTTGTTGGTTTCTTTTCCAAATGAAACAGTAGTTCTTCCTGGAACAACGCATCAACAATGATAGATCTGCTTATCTAGAGGCCTTATACACACATCTAGAGTAACTTCCTTTTGGATAAAGAGGCTGTGATTTCCCCCTCTATTACAGTGGTTTCTACATCCTGTCCTAGTCTGAGAAGGGTACCCTGTAAATGTCTCCTTGTAGACAGGAAATATGTGTTTCAGGTCAGGTCATTTCTGATCCACGTTGCAACAGAGCATCTGCGTTGCAATGAAATGTGTCCCCTTCCATGCCAGTGTCTGAAAATAACCGCCCTGCGCAGTTGTTCTCAAAAGCTCAGCCCTACAACTCCTTAATTCAACTTACATACGCTGCCTGACAGGCGTTCAAGATTCACCCCACTACTGATTTTCATATCTTATGCCTAGCGGCCCCCCCCCAGCCGCTACGATCCCATTGAACGCAGCCTGATACTCTTGTCATCTGGGTCCTGATCCGCATATACACTATGTACAAAGTTTTCCCGCAACATCATCTTTAACTGTACGGTCACGGTGGGATGAGTATTCTTCCGCACAGTTTGGGATATGGGCAAATTGCAATAAAATGTTTCATATGGTTATTCTATACAGGCTGAAGAAATTCCTTGTCCTGATAGTGTCTTTAACGAAACATCTCAAGCCGGGTGAGGAACAGCCAGTCCAGATCACGCTCGTCCTTTTCCGTAACCATTCGCGAATACCCGAGTAGTGTACGATTGAACACGAGCCTTGTTTCTAAAGTGTGTTCACAAACGGAAGATAGAATATAGATCTTTCAAAGGAGCGAATGGCTACACCCAATAAATTTTACATATGGAAATGAAACGTGGTGGGATATGTATATATATCACTATTTGAAAAATGGAACTTTCTTATCTAACTTATTTAGTCAAAGAATTGCAGTTAGTAGAAAAAGAAGTAAACCGGTAAATCCTGCAATAAAAAAAAAAGAAAGAAAGTTCCTGCGTTACATTCTACAGCCACAACGCTAACCCTACTAGCTTACTCTGCAAGGCAGAAATAAAATCTACTAAAAGGGAAAAGACAAATATGTTTCATTCGTACAGTTTTAAAAAAACAAAAAGGAAGTCAGCCATTGTGACGATTGGTTTACAAATCCTTAGGAGGCCTCATTAACAATTAAATTTTATTTCATGGAATTCCATTTGAGCACCTTTCAAGAAGCCACTGGTTTCACATTGAAAAAGTACTACAAGCTCTCAATTATTTTATATATTTTTTTTGTTATTTTTCCAGGATAATGAAAAAGATTGCACCACTTCTTTTGCAAATAAGCGAGTTCTATATCCCACAAACTTTCGCTGTGATTTAGGTGCATGGATATGAATACAATAACACATGCCCAAAAGAACTCCAAAAGACAAAGTTTATGATTTTTTTGAGAGAAAATATTTACGAATATTGAAAATATGCTATTTGATTTGATATCTTTAATCTAATGGGATAAATCTTCACACAAAACAGATATAAAAGACAGACAGTTTACGACAAGTAATATTTTAAAAAAGAAATTGAATGAAATCAGTCTTATTTTTCAGGATATACCAATCGCTATACTCAGATGAGAGAAAAAGTACGATCCCGATCGAAAATTGATATGAACATTACTGGAATAGTCATATTACTGGTAATTGTATGGACATTTCATCAAAGAATTTACTTCCTTAATAAAATTATTTAACGGTAACCACCATTTTACACAAGGGAGTGTCACAAGTTTTCTTAATTACAATGCTCTCTATGACTTTTTTGTGTAATTTCGATCGGAGCTTGGTTAAATTTGGAAAAAACCGCATATTCTAATTTGGCTATTTCATTTCAATTCTTTTTAAAGATATATTTCTCGACATTAATCATCCTTCTCCTCTAAGTGACATTGTGTTTTGAAGATTTCCATCCAAGAGATTTAAAAAAATCTCAAACAATGAATAATATTTTCAATATTCAATATAATATTTTATAAAAAATCTGGATTGTATATCTTGAGTTTTTTAGGGCATGTTATTATTAACACATTCAATAATTACCATCACAATCACAGCAAAATTTGGACTCTAGAATCCCCCACTCTTTTTTGCAAAAGAACAACAACTTTCATTCATTATTGCGCGTCCCCGAAAAAAATCACAAAAAATTCATACAAAATAATTGAGAGCTTGTATAACTTTTTCGAAAGGCGAAATGGTGCTATCTTTTGAAATGGTTGCTTAAACCGAATCGATTAACTAAAATCCTTTGGTGTATTGAGTCTAACACCTTTAAACAACTTCTAAAATGGCTTGAGTACCCATTCCTAATGGCTCATACTGCTTGCAAAATCAATGAGCTTATGATTTCCTTGGCGAGTAGATTTTTGTGTTTCGGCACATGGTTTACAAGCGCGTGGTGATCTTAACCAGTATTTAAGCATGCCAGGTTCTGCAGAATACGGCGATTAACTATTACCCGAATCAAAACAACGAAAATTCATACACTACGCGAAATCCTAGTGTTCACATACAAAAGTAATGCATTTCTCCAAATAAAAATTAAACATACATTTTTCGGTTGACATCTTGGGATTCTCAATTCCATGGGATTGTGATATTTCCCACAACATCGAGGCCCATCGGCCCAGAGGTGAACATTAAATCCGCCTGACTTGATTAAATTCAAAACCAGTCTAAGACACGAATAAGTGATTCCCCCTTTCGACAAATCCTGGATCCGCCACCATACCGGGTCTTGTAGTAACAACACCATATATAAGTTTTTTTAATTCATTGTCGTTAAATAGTATCTTCTCCGTCTCTTCCATGTATCGGTCTCTTAAATATTCCCTTCGCGTGTACGCGGAAAGTTTAAACTCCGGCCAAGTGTAATCACCGAATAATTAAAAATTTTCATATGAAATTTAAAAAAAGTTGTTACA
>CAJDSM010135702.1:0-17748 GCA_903981925.1 Ostrea lurida | reverse complement strand
TGAGAAGCTCGTCTTTCTCATTTCGTACACTACATGGCAACCTACCAAGGCATGACCTGCAGGGTTTGGCCCACGCTGGCTAAGATGTCGGAAGTTTTCGAAGGTCAAGACAGGAGTTCGACAAGGATGTTTGCTGTCACCATTTCCAATTCGTCTGTCATTGACTGGATTATGACGAACATGACATACAGTGGACACTTCAAAACGCAACTGGATGATCTCGATTTCGTCCGATGACCTGGGTCTCTCTGCGCACAAACCACAGGGTCAGATGCAGGACAATACAACTCGCCTTGCAACAACATCAGCAGGAACGGGCCTCACATGATCAACTTGAAGATAAACGGAACTGATGAAGATGAAACACACTGCCCAATCACCAATAACAGTTTCGCGGAGAGCCCATCAAAGAAGTTTGATTCCTTCATTTAGCCTTGGGGGAGGATAGTGGAAAAGACAGATGGCCAGAACGCATACATATGACAATCAATGTCAAGAATAGGAAAAGCAAGAGAGGGCTTCGGCCATGCTCAAGACATCTGGACTTAAAGAGGTTCTAGGGTGAGGTTTAAAGTGATGTCAAATTTTTTGGGAAGTGTATTTTTGATTTCGCAATGAAAGAGCATGGGAAATTAAAAAGAAAATTTTGGGTTTTCATGCCTTGTTTTGAGCTAGGCAGTGTTTTAAACATGACCCTTTTTGGCATTAAAATTTACTCAAAGGATTTATTCATTTAAACTCACATTTGTCTGTTGGTGTAAACAAACATAGAATACAGATCAATCATTACATGAAATAGATACATAATAATGTCCTCTTACAATACAGATATAAAACAAAGATTTAATACTTGTCTTAATGGAAATAAAATATGACTTTCTGGCACTTGATATACGGAAAAAAACTCATGATATCGAATTTCAGAGTTTAAAAATAATTTTAAGAGTGAGTCAATTTTCTTAAAATTCATGTAAATATTCAGGTCTTGTCTCAAAATTTGAAAATGGAACTATAAAAAAGTAAGATGATTTCGGTCAAATTTTAAAATACTGCCTACAATACTGATTTTTTTGCACAGAATTTCGAATAAATTGAATTGGACTTTAAAGAATATGTATTCTGTTTGGAAAAATACCTCAACAAAAATCAATGAATACAATATATTTGAACTAGTTCCAAGTCTCACCTACTTGTATCATTAATTTTAAAACTGTAATATACAAATAGGGTATAAAAATAGAAGGTATAATTGGATGAAATAGAAATTGTAAAATCATGGCTTTTGATTAATCAATCCTTCCGCCACAAAAAATATAGTCCCCACCAAACCCTTTCAAAATCTCAATTAACCCAAAATTTTTCAACTGGACAGGGTTTAGTTGTAAATGTGTAATATGTTTGCACCTATGGGATCAGTATTGAACCAGTAAATACTTAGTGATAGCGTCCTGCGCAGTTGTTCTCAAAAGCTCAGCCTACAACATCCTTAAAGAACATTTGCATTACCACCAAACTGTGCAGTTATAACGAGTTAATTTTTCCCCCCAAAAAATGAGCCCAGCCGGCTTTCGTAGTTATAAAAGTATGATACCAGTATTTGTTTTTATTATATGATTGAATACTTGCTAGTTCTCTGATTGGCTGAGATCCAACAAAGGAGAAGTCAATAATTCCCCATACTATAGTATTCATCTCCCCGTGACACTCGAGGTAAATATTAGTATTTGTTTGGATCTCAGCCAACTTGCCGCGATCGTAATATAAAGAACAATTTTTTCATCATTTAATCGTCCTTCGGGCTCGGTGAATATTGTACTTCTCAAGTGTCTAAATCATCGTATTGACCTCAAAAACAGCAATAATTGTATAATATCTGTACAATTTGTAAATACTTCTACTGTTCTACATGTTTTCTGTGTTTTCAAGCAAGATGCCGTTTGACTTTGTATGGCTTCGCGCATGACAAGAAATAATATGGAAGGAACCCAACACGCAAGTCGGATCAAGGATATATTGGATTTATTAATTAATATAAGCTAATTAAAAACAATTGCTATGTGAAATTTCATAGTTTATTGCATTATTACATAATATTCCTGGTGATTGTCGGCTCAGAAGTAAAACGTCTAGAAAATTTTATCCTCACCTGAATATTATGTTGTTAGTGTTTCTCAACTGATTCGTTACTCAAAAGCTTGTTCTACATATGATCAGTTTTTAAATAGAGGCAGTGTACTGACAAATAAGTTGATAATGCGAGTTTCAACATTCACGTTTAAAAAAATGTGAATAGCATATGCACATAACCCCCAGTTTACCAACTGGGGAAAAGCAGAACGAATGGTATATCCAAATTACATGTACATCAATTTCCCCACTGATCACCATCACTAGTAATTAACGTCCGCATAATAAGCGGGCGTATGTTATACACCGCTGTCGATCGTCTGTCCCTTACACTTTGACTTCGCAACTCCTCCTAAACTCTTTGGGGGTTTTGATGAAACTTGGTACATTGAGATTACTGCATATTGCAAGAAGAATGCTGTCCAATGTTTTTTAAAGGAGTTAAGGCCCTTGGACTTAGTTTTTCTATGCAAAATACTTGGTCTTCGCACCTCTTCCCAAACCCTTGGAGGAATTTTGATGAAAATTGGTACAAAGGAAGATCACAATGTGGAGATGTGCATATCACAAGGGCAATGCTGTCTGATGTTTTTTAAAATTGATATTTTGTGCATAAACTGACTTCGACCACCTGAATCGTCACTTCGATAGCTTACACCACACATTAGGGGTGTACCCGTTGGGGTCTGGACTGTATTTGATAATGACCCCACCCTACTTTTGCAATTTTTTTTTTCATTTTCTCTCCATTTAAGAGAGCATATTCCTTCCTCTGAAGATTCTTTATGGCAAAATAGGCCCAGAGAGAAGTTTAGAATAAGTTTTTAGACAGACAGATGACGGACAAAATGTGATATTGAGCCTTTGGCCCAGGAGAGCTGAAAATAAATCAAAGTTTGAAGATTTTCAGCTTATATCATGACCTTGCTCCTTTAAAGGTACTACTTTCCATCCGACAGCATCCGATTTGGCAACAAAAACTTGCATCTCTGTAGCCTATGTTGGACACTGTACCTTTACACAGCATGATCTTTAACATGTCTTTCTAATTTTTCATTATAAAATCTCAATTATTCACCGTTTGTTCCAATCTTGGTTCTATACCGGTAGTTCTCTATCCAGCATGGAATTTCCGTGACTGCCACATAAAATGAGAAGGGACACCACGAAAAGCAAGTATTCTTTTTTTATTGATACAAATGATAAAACCATGGAATATCACAGACTTAAGCTAGTTGAAAAAAAAAAATCAAGAAATATAAACTGAGGGGAAAAAAAAAAAAAAAAAGTCATTTCGTATTAATGTATAACAAACTTTCCCAATGGGCAATTCATTAGATAGATTTGTCCAATTTAATAATTGCAGATCAATAAATTTTAAACTGCAATTTTCTAAATTTGAAAAACAGTAACCTTAAACACTAATTTCAAGCTAATTTACAGATTCTGATATATAGTTTCCATACCAAAAAGTAATTGATGGACAGTTTTCAAGGGGAAAAAAAACAAAACCAAGAAAAAAAAAATAAAAAAAAAAAATGTCTAAATGAAAAAGATTTAAGTATTATTCCCATAATTCATCTAAAAATTGTTTCATTCATTTCAGCNAAAAAAAACAAAACCAAGAAAAAAAGAATAAAAAAAAAAATGTCTAAATGAAAATGATTTAAGTATTATCCCCATATTTCATCTAAAAATTGTTTCATTCATTTCAGCACTTAGATGCACTTCCAAATTGTAATATACATAATTTACGATCAACAGTAACTTCCCTGACAAAACGGCAATACGTGTTATCAAATAACAAATCAAAAGTTTACAACTGTTGTGCAGATGATAATAAATTAAGCAACTCAAATAGCGACAAGGCAACTCAACAACTGCTGGAAAACATAAGATCAATTAATAAAGAAAGATTTCAACCAAAAATTCCATGGTTTTGTAATAATCTTGCCCAAACGACAGAACCTCGTGCAAAACCCAAACAGAAAACAAATACCAGATACAATATGAAAGTAAACCATGCACTTGCTCCTTTGTTGTAGTTATCTTTCTTAAATAAACTTTTAATTAATCAAACATTTATTAACATAGCTAGTATTTTTCTATGGTACAAGCACATTTCACTAAACATTCAGGTAAGTATACACATATATACACAGAGTAACCAATCTTAACTTCTGATCTGATCTTTTGTTCCAAAATAAAGTTTCCAACACTTAATATCAGTTAAAAATCGCTCAAAATGCTATTTCAATATAACAAGTGATAATCAATCTCCACCATTTACTTTTTTGGTTGGTCTAATGAACACATCTGAAACAACAGTTTTGACGTTCTATGTAGTATATAAATATATATTTCATCAACTGGATATCAACCAATCAAATACACTCTTCACAACTGATGTAACTAACAAGGTTTCAAAGAGCATATACAACAAATCTTATCCATTCTCTCTTCCAATTCATTCAAATAAATACAAGTGTTTCAATCAACGTGAAAATCCATACATGTGTTATTTGATATCTAAGACACATCCTCATTAACATGAATTCTCATGACAGTCCATTCACATTTCTAGTGCTGCAATCTTCAAACAATATTGTGTAAAAACTTTTATTGCACATATAGTTCTTCTTATACCAGTTTTTTCCATACTCAACAATTGTAAAGGTTTTGGAAAAAAGGTGCATCATAAACACAGCAAATTACCGGTTTCACACTGACAAAAAAAAAAAAATCGTCAATGCTGCGAGCCACAGGTCAATACATGTGATGGTCTTCTGCAAAAATGCTACTTTCAGGTTAACATTGAATACAAATTCATAAATATGCACAATACTGTGGACTTCATTTTCACTGGCATATTTTCACCTGTCAGTGAAAATGAAGCCTACAGCAACAAGGATATTTTATGTGCTTCCCTTGAATATATCACTGTCTTCTAAGAATCTCCATTTGAATACTATGAAATCAGCGATACGCATATCATAAAAAAATTAAAAATACATGCATGAGGGGAAAAAATATTTAAATATTAGAATTGAAACGTTATTTTTTTGTAAACTTTTTCTTTTCTTTTTAAAATCAAAAAAAAAAAAAAAAATTTTAACAGTGTTTAATTTCTTTTGAATTTTTTTTTATTGCAAATTACAAAAAGATTTCTTACTTCAAAACGCCTTTTCCTTTCAATACATAAGTGTATCTTATTCAGCATTGATAAATTACATTAACAGCTTCAGGAGGTGGAATCAATTCTTTTTACACCATCTTTACTCATATTATTGAAGATTGATGGGAATGTTCAAAGAAATCAAGTGGGGGTTACATTTTCTGCAGTAATATTAAGCACTCCAAGCCAGCTATTAGTCTCTTATGGGCCTAACACGGAAACTACTTCTCTGCAAGGCGAACTACATGTAATTTATTCTACAAACACGTAATGGAGAGAGGTCAATCAGGAAACAAGACTTTTGAAAACGGAAAACGTATCAAAAATAAAGCTCATTAAGTAATTGATAAATATGTCTTGATTTTATTACATCACGATATGAAATTTTAAAAAAAATTACGCAAAATACAGGGTTAATCATTAAATAATATCAGTAAAATGGGCGTTATAATAAATAAATTACGTTAGGTTGGGATGGGAAATGACTATGAATGATACGATGATTAAAACACAAAAGCCTACATATTCCTTTGCTTTGCAAGATTTATACAAGCATGCTTGGGAGATCAAAGGAAGGAAGGAATATATGTATCTACATTGAGCAATTTTACTGGCATACGTCTTGCCATATTGACCTAGCAAAAGTCCGCTGACAAGGACCAGAAACCTGATGATGATAAATCTCTGGATTACATTTGAATTTTCCACTTCTCACATGCATGTCAAATTCAGTGAAAAATAATGAAGAAAAGTTTGAATTAGTATAAATGGTTCCACAGCAAACATTTTATGCAAACAAAATTCAAATACGTGTAAATAATATATCTAAATCACAGCAGCATAACGATTCTTCATTAAACCCATTTCATTTTAAAACGAAAATTCATTCTTTAAAACTATTCCTTGTGCAAATTACAAAATTTTACAAAATATGTCAAGTATTTTTAAGAATAAAACCAATTTGTGCGTTATATTTCCTGGAGCATGTAGAACTGTGCAGAATGGTGTTGGCTGTCTTGAGATCATACGTCATGATAATGATATTAATTCCCTGTGTGTTGAATGCGGGGCTGCCTCTAGATTTGTGCTCTCCAATCCAGTAAACGGATGTGAAATTGTGCTACGGCAAATCACTGCATCTGCCAACCTGGAAAAAAAAAGTTACCTTTAAGTCATGAAAAAAGAAGTCATAAATTCAAATCAATCAGTTTTTCAATGCCAGGTACATATATATTAGTAAAATTTTCTTCTAATTGTTATGTATCAATCAATAATTGCATATAACATACACATTCATGTATACAATAGTTTTTAATAATATATTCATTTGCATGTACAGCTCACAGCATTTACAGTACTCTCATATTGCAGTCAATTCTGCAGTTTAAATGTTTTAGTATAAATATACCCATTGTAAAATCACTCAAGTTTTTGTGGGGGTTGGGGTAAAATCAGGTGTACACTGCATGATTGCTCTCCAAAACAAATCCGTTAAGACTCATTCAGAAAATCCCGTATGAATTACTGTAGATCACAATTTATTTCCCAAGGATTTTATTTTAGCATAATAAAGGTTTCAAAAGAATTTGGCAACAAATTTTATTTACCCCGGTAACCACAAATTAATACCTTCTCACATATGATACAACATCCCACTTTAATTCCAAAGTGAGTGAAAAGTTCTACTTTAATTATAAAGCAGTCTCAATAAAATGTAAAGCTTAATAATTTCTTGCCTCTTCTCTCAAAAACTACAAATTTCAAACTTTATGAACATGTTGGAACCAGAATATTTTCTTCCTTGAATGATGACATTTTGAACCCCACAAAAACCCCATGTGATTTTACAGCAAGTAAAAAACACATTAGTGCATCACATATGTAGTTACACAACCACAGGTGAAAGATAGAGATTAGGATTTCTTCATACTGTTTCTCATTTTTCATTATTGATACTACTGTGGAATCATCATTGTTCGTGGGGGACCAATGTTTGTGGATTTCATGGGTCACTCTTACCCAAGAATTAACATCCCCAAGAACATGTCTTATTTTTCTTTTACAAATATTATGCTGTTCGTATTATTTATCAATTACCCACGAAATTACGTCCCCCACGAACCAGCAAAACTTTGGTTACCCACTAACATTGGCCCCCACGAATTAAAATGATTCCACAGTATTTTTCTCTCTCCTTTTCTGTTTTATAAATTTTAAATAAAACTCATGCTTAAACAAATTGTTTTACATATAATGAAAGAAAATGAACTTTCACAAACAACAGAGAATGTCATGCACAGGAAAAGAACTAAACATGCCTTACAGGGCATTGACATGTTATGAGCTAAAGATTTTCAAACTTTATTTTTTCATTGCTTTCTAATGGTCAGCAAAAATTTGAATGTCAATTATGATTTTCTTTAAACTTTGATTTGCATGTATTCTTATTGAAATGTACTGTCCATTGTGTTTAGAAAGTTCCATCACAAAAATAAGATTGTACATCATGACAGAAGTTCATTATGGAGAATTTATTATTTGTAAATATGTAAACAAAGATTCAGGTATGTTAATTAAGGAATAAAACTAATTTTGACCTATTAAGTTATACTATATAATCTAACTTGGTGCAGTTTACGCTTTATAATCCTTGAAGCGGATTATTTGAAGCATAAACTGCACCAAGTTTGATTATATTGTATAACCTAGGTCAAAATTTAGCTTCATTCCTTATAATTCAATTCAGAAAATATGTGATGAATGACTTGCGAGAAAATTAATACATAAAAGGACTAGAGTCTTTGTTTACATATTACACAGATTTGGGGTTGGAATAGTGCTTGTATACTTGCAATCAGAATGTCCGAATTTTGGTTTTCAACTTCAAACAAGTTATAGTTCTTATTTTTAATAATTAAAATGAAAAATATTTTTTGTCCAAAAGTCGTGATTCAGTACTTTTAAAAGAAAAAATAATTTTTTTTTTTTTTTTTTTTTAGCTCATTACGTGTCTATGTCCCTTCAAAGCTGCCATACAAAGTAAACGAGAACAGTTAACATTTGGAATTCATAGGGAAGGGTAGCTGGTTCAGTGACATACCATTTTATTTAATTGAGGGGTGATTTATTTTCTTCAACTACAACTGAAATTTAAACAACATGAAAAAACTGAAAACAGCTACAGTCCACATACATACTGTTTTAAATGTATTTAAGCTTGAGCTTTTTA
This sequence comes from Ostrea lurida, assembly GCA_903981925.1. Taxonomy (NCBI): domain Eukaryota; kingdom Metazoa; phylum Mollusca; class Bivalvia; order Ostreida; family Ostreidae; genus Ostrea; species Ostrea lurida. The sequence goes on along the minus strand of CAJDSM010135702.1, from coordinate 9,217 downwards.
GGTCACCTGAGTAAACTCAGTACCTATTGGGCAATGTCTTCGTCCCGTCGTTGTGCGACGTCCTGTTAACAATTGAAACATTTTAACTTTCTTCATGAACCACCAGTTCCAGATTTCTTTCAAATTTGGTATTGAAGGATCTTTGGTACAAGGGGACATAAATGTGTAACATTTCAGGTCTGCTTGCACCCCTGGGCCTGTGGGGTGGGGAAAACTGCCCAAAAGTGACCAATTTTCAAAAATCCTTCTTGCTTAAACAACCGCACATGTCTGAGAGAAACCAAATGCATAGTGATGTAGAGCGGAAGGCCTCTACCAAAATTGTAAATTTGGTGATCCCCGGGTAGGGGTTCTGACCCAGGGTGGGGCCAAACTTGGTACATAGTGTATATGTTGTTAAACATTTTAAAAGCATCTTCTTTAATGCTATTGTATATTAATGTGAAACTAAATGAATATTTTGAATGAATGGAGCCTTTTATCAAAATTGTAAATTTTATGATCCTAAGAGGTAGGGTTTTGGTATTAGGGTGGAGGCCAAAATGGTCATGGTGGCGGCAAAAACTTGCCCAAAAGTGACCAATTTTCAAAATCCTTAACAACCGACATGTCTGAGAGAAACCAAATGCATAGTTGATGTAGAGCGGAAGGCCTCCACCAAAATTGTAAATTTGGTGATCCCCGGGGTAGGGGTTCTGACCCCAGGGCGGGGCCAAACTTGTACAAATAGTGTTTATGTAAAACATTTGAAAACCATCTTCTTTAATGCTATTGATTAATATGAAACTAAATGAATATTTTGAATGAATAGGGAGCCTTTTATCAAAATTGGTAAATTTCATGATCCTAGGGGTAGGGGTTCTGACCTTGGGGGGGGGGGGGATTATTAATGTGAAAGAAGAAAGAAATAATTTTGGAATAGAAGGGAGTCTTTTAACATAATTATACCCCCCTGCAACAAGTTGGGGGGGGGGGGGGGGGGGGTGGGGTGTTGTGTACTGGAATCAGGTTGTCTGCCATCCATCTGTGAGCAGAATGGTTCCCAGACTTTTAGTGTTAACCTTTCCACCTAGAGTTTACCATGATATATGTCATATGCACCATGGACAAAGGGTGTTTCCTAAATGAATTTGGGGTCAAAAGGGCAACGGTCAAGCACACTGGACATCGAAGCGATATTGTGTCTGGGCTCAAGAGCATTATCCATTCTGCCTAGAGTCACTATATCATACATATGGACTACTTCATGGGACAGATTATTCCCTTTTGAATTTGGGGTCAAAAGGTCAAAGGTCAAGTGCACTGGACATCAAAGTAGCAATATGGTTTCGCGGTTCCAGAGCATTATTCTTTCTACCTAGATTCACTATATCATACATATGTACTACTCAAGAGACGAGATGTTCTATATGAATTTGGGTCAAAAGGTCAAGGGTCAAGCTCACTGTGACATTGAAGTAGCAATATGTTTTCATTTAAAATTCTTGAACAATCGTGTGAGATTGAAATGATAATCTTCTTGTGTATATAATAGGAATCATATGCATATATTGAAAGATATTAACATGTGAATAAAATACTCTGTATTAAGACTTCAGAATGCAAATATGAGACTCCCTGGTTGTAGCTACTGATACAGTGACCGTTAAGGCCCGTGGGCCTCTTGTTGTAATTTTCAAATGAGCGCAGCCTAAATGATCTTGTTTTGTACATTGTTATGGAGGTGTCCGATGTTCGTCAGTCATGTCTAATGGGTACCAACAGTGGCAAACAGTAACAAACAACATTCAGACAAAAAATATCTAAATATAAAAAATATCTCAGGCAAATCAGTGCATCTAGGAGATTATCACACCAATCAAACCAAACCTCATTTACAATATATCATTCCAAATCAAATCCAAATAACAAGAGAATATTGAAATAAATGTGCATCATTAAAATATCAAATTGTTTGAAGAAAGAGTACTCACCAGTTTGCATCTGGTTTCCAAACTGTTGTTGACCATTGTTCTGATCCTTGTTGAACACCTGGAATGGCACTGTAAAAGTGGTGAACCTTGGCCTAGTGTTGGAGTTATTTCCCTGTATAACACCAGATGGCGCTGGATGTATAGTCACTGGAGATCCACGGAAATTACTGATCTGTTGTGGAATTCGGGGATTGAGTGGCTGCCCTCGCTGAGCGTCATTAAATTTCTGTGGGGGAGAGAAGTTATTGTTCATGTTGGCCACTGGTGTGTATGGTCTCTCTGGGAATCCATTCTGAACGGTGCTTAGGTTAGGTCTAGGCTGTATAGACACATTACTGGGACTGCCTTGTGGTCTATGGTTTACAGTCATGATCGGAGTCTGGCCTCGGGGTGACGGCATCCTCTTCTGCTGTCCCTTTGGTAATGGAAGCAAAGGTCGGCTGGTGTTACCCACAGGCAGTGGGTGACCAACATTAGAAGGTTTTACTGCTATGTTAGGAGGTGGCCGTGTCAAATCTGGAAAATTAAATGTTTGTATCGTGCCACCTCTGTGTTCTATGGTAGTAAACTGAAAACTAGGCCCATTGGGCTGCATGCCGTTAGTTGGGGGCACTAATCCGTTGTGAAGTGGGACTATATTGCTGACAGGAGGTGGAGGGGGTGGGGGGACCTGGGAGCACTGTAAAGGCTGGTTGAAGTTGTTGACAGCCTTTCCCTGAGATGGTGGGGGTTGGGAAGACACGAGGGTGCCTGGGATTGAGGTTCTAATTATTTGCCCATTGGCTGCAGAATTCTGCGGCATGAGTTGCAGAACTACAACATTGTTAACATTGTTGGTCAAAGATGAAGCTGGAATAGTCTGGTTTCCAAGAGGAGCTGTTTGTAATAAATTATTCCCTGAATTAGATGGATTGTTTGCCATTATCATCATGGTAGGATTATTCATTGCGGCATTACTATTCACGATACGATAGCTGCCATTTAAAGTTGTACTGGCTACACTATTTTGCAATGCTATTGGTTTACTTGTACTGGTAATTTTCACAGGCTGAGCTCCAGGTTTGGCTAGAGCTGGCTGCTGTTTCACTGCAGGCCTCTTGGCAGGTGGGCCCCGGCTACAGTTACTGCTACAACTAGAACTACGTGACCTACTTCTGCTGGAATACGAACATCCAGAACTACACGAGGAACTACTGGAGGACCGAGAGCGACTGCTTCGGCTGGAATCATAGCTGGGACTTCGACTCTTGCTGCTGTACGATCCGTGAGTATCGCTCCTCCTATACTGAGCTCGGCTGCGATTGGACAGATTTCTCGGTCTCTTGTTTAGATGCGACCCTCTGTCACTTGTATGATTTTGTTTACAGTGACTGGGTGACCCTGGAGGTGTTCTGGGGCCATGCCTCTGAGATGGTGGGCTTCCAGGGGGTGTTCTTGGCCCTGAGGGCTTTACTTTAGCATATGGAGTACTTCTGAAATGGTCCTTGTGAGACTGAGAGGATGGTTTCCTGTGTACATTGCTATGGTGATGGCTTACAGATTTTAGCTGTTTTTCTGTATGCTTATTTTTAGTTAGCTCAGAAGATGCCAAGGCTACCAAGGCATCAAAGCCACTAGTTATCTCCCTTGGCTTAGGGTTGCTATGTGTATCTCTTGATTTATCTGTTCTGTGTTCTGAAAAATAATCAGTCATAAATTTATACTTTGTGAAATAATCCTGAATACATTAAATCATTTGGAATAAATTGCAGCTTACAAGTTATTTAATTAGTGGCCTGCTCTTGAAAGTTTAAAATATACACTATGATTTTACATTAATTACAAGATGAGATAATGGATGTATATATTTCCTGCCAAATCATGTAGTATTTAAAAAGTGAGTATATACTAAATAGTACAAAAATTCATAGTTCACCAATGCTAGTCTGGAGTTCATACATTATAATAAATACATGTTTATCGAATATCCTGGATAGAGTCCATCAGTTCTATTTACTTTCATAAAAGCATCTATTCTATCAAATATTAATACGTTTCTTTCCATGCATTTTGATTAAAAGCATTTCTCGCCATGTGAAATGTTAGCAATCCTCAGTTTTATAGCAATGACTGCCAAAAATGTATATAATTTTCCTTAAAACTGCATTATGTTCTTCTTTCAACATGGGTTTTCATTTTAAAACAGAACATGGATGCTGTTACATGCTTTCTTCTACAAAATTACTCACTACAATTAATTTGTGATACTTTTTTGATTACCTTTTACAGCTGCCTTTGTGAATAAGGGACTGTTTGTTCGTGTTGACGACTCCGACCCTGGGGTCCTCACAGATCCTGCAGTAAGCGTCACAGAACTGCTCGAAGCCGGGGACGACTGGTATAAATCCGGTCTGGGCTTTTTAGCCACACTGGGAGAAATCTGGTCTTTCTGTTTTCGTTTAATAATAACTGGTTGTTTCATGTGCTTGTTGTTCAATAATGACACACTGTTTGGTTTTCCATAGTTGTGTGCCTCCGACATCTGAATCAAGGCTTCCGCTAGGTTAAGTTTTTGTGACATGGTCTTGTCCTCGGATTTGGAGTGATTTAACAGACTGACCGATCCCTGTTTAGATGAACCAGTGATGTGGTCCTTCACGACAGCTTTGATGTAGCTGTTTATAGTCCTTCCACTGGGGTTACTTTTATTAGCACTTGCAGCATCAGTCACGTTTCTAATCAAGGAGTTCGCAGGAGAAAGGCCGATGTTACTGACCCCTGAACTTTGACCTGATTCTTCTACTGTATCTGTACTATCCATACTACTTGACCGACTGATAGGAGAATACATGGTCAGCAGTCTCTCTGCCCTGGTCATCTCCTCTTTTGTAGTTGGAATGGATTTGTTCTTCTGCATGTCCTCCAGTTTAGCCTTGTCCAGTGGTATACTGACTGGTAACGAGGGCTTTGTCTGAACCTCCTCCGACTTCACCTTTCCAAGTGGTATACTGACAGGAAGTGAAGGTTTTGGCACACCGTCTCTTACCCCCGGGAAAGGAATGACTTTTTGGTTGACACCATACACAGGTTTCAGAGCCATTTCTTTGACAGGTTTTATGTTCTCTACTACTGTCACCCCAGGAACACTTGGCTTTATGTTACTGTCTTTGCTTTTCTCTCTCTGTAGAGCACTGGCCTCAAGCAATGAATGTAGAGACAAACTCCTTGCTTTAAGATCTTGCTTTGACGTGTCTACAGACGGCTTGACAACAGACGTTGAACTTGGAGTGGTCTGCCCACTAGAAGATGATGGTATGATCCCTGAGCTTTGAGAAATAGTTGGAGACAGAATACTCCTCATTCCAATAGGTACAGCTTCCTTGAGCTGACTACATTTTATGGATGGTTGTGCTGTATGAGCATTGTTTACTGTCTTTGTGGATGGGGTTGATGGTGCAGCTGAAGATGATGGGACAGCAATGCATGATGGGATTGCTGTTGTTGATGGGTTGGTTGTGGTTGTTGGGGTAGCTATTGATGATAGTGTAGCTGCCTTAGCTAATTCCCCGAGTCGTTGATATAGATTTGGCACAAGTTTCTGGCCCTGAGCTAAGCGGAGGAAGTTCTCCTTCTCTACCTGGGACAGATGCTGGTTTTCGCTCTCCAATGCCTGCACCTCAGCCTCTAGCTCTCTCACTTTGTTAAGCAGCTTCTTCTTCTGGGAGTACGTGGTGCTAACGTGTTTGATCAAATCATTCGTCAGCTCTGGTTTGACGAATCCATTCTGTAAAGTAATTAACATATTTGTACAATTAATATTATTTGATGTCATGTGATCAGTACTGCCAAGGCAATGTGAATACTTTTGTCAACCACTGTTTTATGACTGTAACATTCATACATGTGTAGAAATGCACATATACATAGTATAAATTGGCATGAAAAAGATTTATACACATATGTAGGCAACAAACCACAAGGAATCTAAACATGCCAATTTGTCAAAACAATGTGTGAAAATGAAGCAAAAGAATCCTACCTTGCTTCCATTAAATTTCTGACCAGGAGTTAGCTGATTTGAATCACGCTGTAACATAAAAGAATAGTATATTATCTATCAGTGAAACATCATGAATATTCACAAATTCCATTCTTAAATTGTATTGTGCAGTAAAAGGCAGATGAAAGAACTACTCTCTAAATAATGCTTCTTTTGTACTGAACAGTTGACTGCAGTAAGCGAGAACTGACCATCAATTTATTTCTCTCGGCCTCTAGATTAGACACGTGCCCTTGGAGGTTACTCAGCTGACCCTGTAGTTCTTTGTGCCCTGTTACAATCTTCTTTGCCTGCATCAGGAATTCTGAAGGATTATCTGCTTGTATACCCAACTGTAAAGACAACATAAAACACTGCTGCATTTGCATCTGAACACAAAAATTATACATGTATCCATGATCTAGTTCTTTTTAATTAATAAGACAATTTTTTTTTTTTCATGTATGTGATAGAAAATCATAATAGACCAAATCTGAAAGCTACAAATCTTTGGCCATAATGGACTACACTGCTCAAATGAATTAAGTAGCTCTAAGAAACAATTCTACTGTTTAGATCCCATTTCGGTCTGCCAACCTTCCCCCTCCCCTCCCCTCCCCTCCCCCAAAACATGAATTACGTAATCAACACTATATAATAGAACTCTCACATAAACTTTGTCATCACTAGTCCACTAATTTTGAAAAGAAGAATTCTAATTGTTATTTCCCAAAGCACACGTATTTTCTCTCTCCAAGCAACATAGCCTCTTCATAAATCAACATCATGCAAAAAAGGTTTGGAGTTTTTAGTTTGCTTGATAAATGTCCAATAATTCAAAAGAGTTTAAGAAATGGATATTACCAGAAATACAGCATCTATATAGCCAACAGCAAAATTTTTGGTTTCTAATAAAAATATCATTTAAGCAAAAAGGATGAATTTTCATTCTAACAAATCCACACACACCTCCTTCATCCTCTGTTTGAGTCTGGACACACCCTCGTTTTGCAATCCAGTTAACTGGGCCTCCAAGTGCATGGCCTTAGCTCTTAGTTGTAACTGTCTTTGCTTAAAATTAAAGAAAATTTGTTAATATCTTTGACAATTGAAATTTTGATTTTCAAACTTCTATTCTTGTGTAACAAGTCTACGATATTTTCAACCAATTTTGCAACACTTCTACTAATAGGTTGAGCATTTTCATCAAATTTTTGAAAATCTAATAAAAGTCACACATCTATATGTGTGACATGTCACATCTGAGATTAAAAAGCATTTTGCTAAAAATATATGTACAAAACATATTCTAACGCTTCAAAAATAACAGTTTGCTTTGAAAATTTTACTATAAAGTTCTTTTTATGTATAAGAATCATATTCATTAAAAATACCTTTTCTTTCTCAATTTCTTGTTGAAGGGTGACTTTATACTGTGGGCTTTTCATGTAGGATATAAACTGCATGTACTGTTGTTTGAACAAATCTGTAAAAAGAAATATGACTCACATTACAAAATCTCTGATGCATCACTCCAGCAGTGTTTTAAACCTATAAACAACCAACCAATTATTTTCAAACTGTTCTGCCTACCAGCTACCGGTATATAGTGATACAATATACAGAGGACATTTCCTAAAGGTAGCTCATTACATCAGGACTTATTATGACACTGCGTCACAAGATGGCACTTCCAATGTTCTGTGAAATTATGTTTTTGTATTGGTTTGCTATCATGGTAGCTCATTTGCGGGTGTGTCATGGTAGCTCGATGCATAAGGTACGTGCATTGAGTTACTTAATTGCAGATCCTGAATTAAAATCCACCAGTGTCTTTTGTGTGAATTCAAATCCATCCTGTGTCTTTTGTGTTATTTTTAAAAGCCATGGGGTTTTCCTTCAAAAAATATGTCCATCTTTGTGCTGCTTTAATCAACTCTTTCAAAGTGTAGTGAACCACCTCAAGACTACCCCACATTTATATGATACTGGCGATTTGGTGTAAGGCAGATAATCTCTGACTTACTTTCAATCTAACCACTCTAAAGAGTAAACTGACTAACTTTAATATCCTATTATAACACTGTACTTTTATTTGCAGTGGATGAAGCAGTTTTACCTAGTAGATGTTGTAGGGCAGGGGGCTCAGACTCCAGGGAAGAGATGGACCGACTTTGGGTGGTAGGTTTGAAGTATGACGATGAAACTGAGGTCATGCTGAGGTCGTTCCACTTCATGGTGTTCTCTGGTGGAGACTCTGTTATAACATTTAATATTCAATGAACATGTATAATTCCATATATATTTCTGTAATAAACTAATATGCATCACTAAATTTTTTTAGTTTAAATGCACATGTGTATGTACCTAATACACTTGATCCCTACTTATCCATTAAACAATTTGTCATTGAAATTTATGAGGTTAACAAAAGTATTCCATGAACAGATATAGTTTTATGCATTTTGTGTGTTTACAATAACTTAGCTTATTTGGTTTTTAGTTACACAATCATGTCAAACGTTTATTGAATGATTTATATACAAAACATGGTATCTAAACCTCATACATATGACTGAAGTCACGCTTGATCAAGTAATTGTGAACTATTTCAGCAGTTTGTGTTTCCATTTCATCGGACAGTTGAGTTATTTTAATAGTCTGTGTTTTTGAAATCAAGAAAGATCTGAATAATCAATTTCTGATAAATGTAATGTAGAAATCATAACATGGTAGTACAAGTATTTTACCTGATTTGGCTGTAGACATTATAGTATGAGTGTGCAGCAAATTCAGACTGTCCAAACCCAGAACTTTGGTCTTGGCCTTTTCCTTGTTTTTCTTCATGCGAGATTGGCGACTAAAGTTTGTTCTCTTTCTCCCTGGAGATGACAAATGACAGGAGGATTAATCATGAATCCTATACACATGGTTTACTATAGGATTAAACATTCTTTTTGCTTTTTGACAGACTTTATCGATGTACTCACAAACATGAATAAAAGTGGCGAAGCACTTCTATGTTAAGTTTGTGAGTAAATTGTCAGAGTTTCCATCGGATAAAATTCTTCATAAAAGAAAAAGATGAATTGTGTATTCTTATATTCCAACTTTTGTTCATGTATAACATTTTAAAAACTTTGAATAGTTCCGTGGTTATACGTTGCTGTTGTTTACATGCGCGCTATTGTGATCGTCACGTTTGTTGGATTTATTATGTGTAAAT
>CAJDSM010135693.1:0-12473 GCA_903981925.1 Ostrea lurida | reverse complement strand
TAAATAGGATGTGCGCCAAATTCCGACCTGTTAATTTAGTAATATAGATAAATCAGACTGTCGTACGTCCAGATTACCTTGTGATTTACTCATTTCAAAGACTATTTATTAAAATTGTTAAATCACCAAAGTTTAAAACCTAACTATTGGGTCATCTGCTGAAATACTTTCGTCTAGGCATTTTTGTTTTACCCCTTTTTCATCAAGTATATTTAGAAATAGTCGCACCTCATTTTGAGAAACGATTATTCCAGCTTTACAACATTTCGAATGCATCCATTGATAACCGTGCAGTGCATTTCTTTAAAACATAATCATCAATTGTATTTATTTCTTAGCCTCTCCTCGAAATATTTTAGAATGAGTCTATCGCGTCTCATACTCAACATAAATAGTATATAGAAACATTATCATATACAATTATGTAGCAAGTTATTAATTCGTGGCCACGATATGTCCCGAAGGGACGGGAAAAAATAAAGATGTGGGGCGGGAGAAAAATAGAAAAGATGCGGGAGAAAGGAGAAGTGGGGCGGGGAAAAGGAGAGAGGGCGGGAGAAAGCGAGAAGAGGACGAGGAGATGGGAAAGAGAAGGGGCGGGAAAAAAGAGGGGTAAAAAAAAGGGGGAAATAGAGAGGCGGGAGAAAGAGGAAGGGGGGAGGACGGGAGAATGGGAGAGAGGGGGCGGGAGAAAGGAGAGAGACGGACAGAGAATGGAGAGAAGGGGGCGGGAAGGAGAAAGGGAGAGGAGGGGCGGAGAGAATAGAGAGGGGGGGGAGAAAGGAAGGAGAGATCAGGGAGAATGGAGAGAAGGGCGGGAGGAATGGAGAGAGGGGGCGGGAGAGTAGAGGAAGGAAGGAGGAGGGCGGGGGAATGGAGAGAGGGGGCGAAGAGGAGGGAAGTGGAGAGGAAGAGGGGTGGGTAAAAACGAGGTTGATCGATAGTATTTATCCGGTACAACATTGCAAATGTTGACGATGGGTGAACGATGGAAAAAACAGGGATAAGAGGGTACACAATGCGACGTTCATAAAAATTATGCAAATGCTAACTCGATATTGGAAATGATCTGTTCGTTCAAGCCAGTCGATTGTCGACAATGTGGTCGATAAACATTGATCATTGGGGACGATTACCACTATTTAAATAACTCCTTCAAATCTGAAAATAACATTTTTCCATTTCAACAGACCTTGTGCTGCTGAGAACAAATAGACCTCATTGTTGTAAGGGTGGGTAGACTAGTGTCTGGGCGGTCACGGGGGTTAGTAAGCAAGTTGAGAACAACACGATTCGGATCCTCTGGAAGGAAGTCCCAGTGTTAGGTATCTGCCTTCAAAAACTATGGTGTTTCCAGCTACTTGTTTTGGCCTCGAAAAATGTTACTCGCGGGTTATTCACGTGGGTTGCCGTCTAAATTTACTTTAGCCATGGATCGTGGCGAGTAGCAAAAATATATGACAGAGCAAACATGGAAGGACGGTTACGTAATTTTTAGCATTGAAACTATCTTTCCTCATTTCTGTGCAAGATCTTATAAAATAATGATGCTTATATTTTTTCGGGAGTGGAGCAGGTATCACCGAATTTAGGACGGTAAAAATCATCAAGCGGAAGTTTTAACCGGTCTATAATATCGGTGATACCTGCATATCACCCGAAAAATATCTTATCTTTTAATTTTATATTACAGACAACAAAATAATTGTTCATTAGGGACTTTACTTGTTGTTCAGGTTCGTGATCGAAAAATCACTCTTCAATTCTTAAAGATGTTTGTAACCAATGAGAACGGGCGACCTAGAGTGATCACGGTGAGCAATAAAAGTTAAGATGATATTGGGCTTCTCGACAAAATAAATTATGCGTACTTAAAGTTTGTTAGTGGCTGTCTAAAAAAATAGTGTTAATGAGGTAGTTCATGGTTCCATAGAATGAACCAGACCGGATCAATAATTCTGTAGACAGTGGGACAAATCCTAATTAGTGAGAATAAAACTGATTTATAAAAACCGTGTAATCAGGACGAGGGACAGTGTGACAACTTGTTAATTTCATCTATAAACTGCCGCTATGAAAACATAATTTCTTAAACAAGAACTATAGCAGGAGTTAAATATTTTATTTGAAAGCAACTTACCAAATGATAGAGATGTATCAAATGAATTTATCAAAAAATTATACGGCAATTAAATGACCTAACCAAGCCCCAAAGATAAAAAATATATATTTATCATAGATTGGAGCATTATACGTGTGGAAAATAAAAACAAGTACGAATCATAGCTAGTGTAAAAGAGCGCAAGCCGCTTCCTGACCGACATTCATCCGGTTCCCCAGACGAAAACCACCGGTCCGTTACACCCACGAGTCTCCACAGAGACTCTACCTGAACCACAAGGTATTCCCGCCAAATTGCAGAGGTCAGCTTAGGCTACGCTGCCCACCAATTACGGTGTGAATCAAGAGATCACCCATCGCAAGTGACTGACCACGCGCGTCGTTGCTTTAACTGCGTGATTTATTGAGATGACACATCTACCCCACACGCCAGAAAAAGCTTAGCTCACAGCGAGGCAAGTATAAGGTATCCCTTTATACTGCCGCGTACAATGGTAAAGACCCAAGATAAATCGAACAGGCTGATTCAATCGTCGTAAAGTCCTAAATATACTACAAAAAACAAGAGGTTGGCAATCACGTACCCCTGGCCGCTACCAGGGTTAGGGATCAGGTTGCCTTGGAGGAATATGATCTTTTTGTGATGAATAGCGGCAAAGGGGAACTGGGTTGGTTCTGTAATGTCAATTAAGCTTCTTGTACAGCCGCGCGGAAGTAATGAAGGCGGCTGTGGAAAGGCAAAGAAACCGAGGGGCCATGGATTTCTCTATTGATAAGGTCCACGATCATAAGTCTAGAAGAGTTGCTTGTGCCTACTGTGTCATTGTTTCGTCAAAATATTCCGAGAAAAGGCTGATTGAATTGCCAGAGGTTTTCCAAAAAATTGTACTTCTTTATATTTGTATTATTAGTCATCGTTCTTTTCATTTTTTCCGGATGACAGAAGGAAATTGTTGCGTAGGACCTGATTATGAAAAAAATAATCACTGAAAAAGTAGAGGGGGAGGGGGGGGGCAAACTACAAATTATGTGACAAGCAAAAATAAAAAAAGGGCAATTGAACACTAAGTGTGTGGGGTGGAAGGGGGGGTCTATTTATTCTGAAATTGGGAAGGCAACACTTTAAAATTAATGTTTTTGGGAAAAACCCCCCCCATTTGGGGAAAAAAATAAAAAAGGGGGGGGGGGCATTTGAACACTAAACGTGGAGGGGGGGGCAAACCTCTATTTATTACATGCAAAGGGGGGCACCACTTACTAAATTGTGTGTATTTTTGCAATAAAAAAACAGTTACTAAGACAAAAGTGGGGTGGGGGGGGAGGGGTCATACTTTGCCCCCCCCCCCACCTGGCCCCCCCCGCCCATGCCCCCCAGGCTCCTACGCCCATGCAAAAGAAAAGAAAAACCACCCACACAAATAAACAAACAAGCAGCCCCGCAAACAAAATAAGAATAAAAGAAACGTTGGTAACCAAAAAGAAAAAAATAATGACCATCATCTGGAATACTATAGCTATGTACAGCATTTAGTTTAGATGGAGAAGCAGCATTTTCTGCTTAACATTTTTAATTAATTATCCTCATTAATTAAATAAATGTAATGGATATAATATTATTCATAAGCATAGTACTGAAGCAATGAATTATTGAATTTCCAGAACCCTTGCCCTCTTTCAAATTCTGTGAAGGTGTTATCAAGTTCAGTCATTGCATGGTCTGATCTGGCTTGGATTTATATATACTATAAAATCTTGCCTGGCGTTTTAGACCAAGTATATCTTTTACATTTGTCATTTTATTCTCCATGGGTCCACCAGACCATACGCCTCCTTAAGACCCAATAACGCTTCCCTCGGCTGTGGATTATAAATGTTGTTATAATTAATAATTCTAAAATTGGATTCACTTATAATAGTCTGATATATCATGAGAAGAAAATTGAGGTGTCTTTATTTGGACCTATATATACATGTATATCAACAAAATAAAGTCATATATTAAACACATTGATTTCAAGTACCAACAAGTTATCACCCTCATCTTTATGTTCATTAAGAATTGTATACTCAAAACTATTATTTAAAAAAATGGCAGTATGTCTGAATTGTCACAATTGAAATACAACAAACTAAGACAGGTCTATGCTTAAAGGAGGGGTGGAAAGGGGGGTCCCTTTCTCCCTTTTCCTACCGCCACGCCCTCGTCTGTTGACTCCTTCTCATTCTATCTTACCTCTTATCTACACTTCTCGCTTCGCCCTTCCCTCGTCTCAGCTTCTTCCCTATCTCCTCCTTCTTTCTGCCTCCTCTTCCCTCTCTTCCTCTTCCCCGCTCCGTTCTTCCTTGTCTCTCGCGCCCCCTGCCTCTCTTTTCTCCCGCCTCTCTCTGTTATTCGTCCGCTCACCTCCTTGATCCGCGCCCGCATAGTCTGCCATCTTCCGCGGATAACCTATAACAACCTTCTGTTATTAGATTACTCACTTTTAACCATATCGAAGATAACTGTTGTAATTTGAACAAAACTATGACCATAATGCTTCAATATATGTGTTAGATGTTAAATTACTTCCTTTATTTGAGCAACTGAAATAGCAAGTGAGCTGTTTTTAGATCCACTCTAAGGCTATACAAAGCGAACGCTTTGCAATATAGGCAGAGGCGTCTAGACCTATCCTGAATTCGGGAGGGGGATTTTGGTATCCAAGGTTTACGATTCCGTAACTCTTGGCTAGCGAAGATGCGGGAGGGGGGCTGGGGGCAAACATCAGATTTAATATGGTGACATGTCAAAAAAAAAAAAATTAAAATAAAATTAGATAAATTTACCGTCTCCAAAATATATAGCAAGCTAAATACTAAGTTGTCCGCCAAAAGGTCTTATTAGCTTTTATATATACGATCGCGTGAGCGATCGATCTAAATCATTTAAAACGGGCAAAAAAAATTACGCCATATAATTAAGCCCAAAATTAGAAACTCTTGAGATAAGATGGAGCGGTTCTTAAAAATGTTTTCTCTAAATAACACTATTTATCTATAATTAAAATAAGAACAAACTAGATAAAGACTGGAGTAAGAAAGGGGAGACCATTATTCCGTTACCCAACCATGTTATACTGTGGTTCAACAACATAGATCGAAGCCGTTGCTTACAATAATAGTCACAATGGTGTTTTCGTACGCTCAGTATCTCCTGAGGATCATACTCAATTGATGTTCATGGGAATAAAGCTTCATGCAATGATAAGACTTTTACAGAATAGATTGAGTAGAGACAATAACATGTACACAGTGCAGTGAGTATCCTCATCTTCTTATGTTTATACTAATTGAAATATATTTTTAGCATCAGAATAAGGTGGTTAAATGGTAACAGGCACCTTTCACAACATTGGAATTTTCTACACAGAAATTGTACCATCTATACTGTATAGGAGTGGACTTTCGAGAACGGAAACTCTTTCGAACGATACGGTGCCGCACTTTGAAAATACATATACAAGACACGCTCATTCATATCTCTAAATTTTCACATTCTCAGCAAAATAGAAAAGATGGGTGGGTCCCTTGCGTGGTTTGTGACAGCATATTGTGATTAAAAATATTTTCATATTGTATGTTGTAGTGATACTCAGTCGGAGAACTGGTCGCATCCTGGTGTTGTCAAAATACACCCCCCCCCCCCCCGCACGTCACCCCCCATCCGCCCACCTACCCCCTCCCGTCCCCTCCCTCCCCCCCTTTCTCCCCCACCCCCCCTACCTGTACATGTAACTGTAACTAAAAGCCCAGACCTGCCCCTATAATATAACGCATAGTGACAAGGACTCAAAATAGCTTGACTCATATGACTAGCCTACAACCAATCCATATTTTCCATGCCTGAATGTGCACAAATAATTCATCTGATTCTACAAAAATCTGTAATTATTATCAATTGAAAAATGTCTAGCTGCGGTGTAGTTAATTTGTGAGTACACTTTTTTATAAGTAAGAAAAACTATGTTAACTCATTATGCTCTAAATACACAAATAATTAAGAGAAATATGATTTTCATAATGTGAAAGTGATTAAAGATATCGCTCGACTCCTGATATCACTGTCAAGCTCCAATGTTGATAGATACTGTAACTTCTTTGGTAAATTAATTGGCATTGGATCGCCCACTAGCGTGGTTCAGGAAATGGTCTACCAGGACTTGGCCTGTATTCCCACATTTAGCATAAGATTTCGTTTGTCTTGTCAACTTTTAGTATGCAATATTAATCTTGTTTACCCAGATGACTTCCTGCTTTTGTGACCCTCAATGTTTATTGGCGAATTCTAGTAGGGTAAAATGGTATATTTTATGAAACTTTATTGCATACTAATTCTCATAGAATTTAAGAATACATTTTATAATTTAATACTAACAAATTATCAGCTATATTAATAAAACGTTTGATGTCGTTTTATACAATTTTAATAGCTGGCCGATAGGATAATTACTTTAATAGAGTCATACAATTTCTACTTCTATCCAGTACGTTAACTCTCATACCGTTAACGCATCGGCTACTACAATCTAGGCAATAGGGTAAGGAATAATGTCTGGGTAAGTAGACATTTCATAATTCTCTGCACTTTAATTCAGGAGTGTGTTCATTTTCAGCATGTCACAATATGTGGGAATCTCAAAATCAGTCATCTGTTTGGTTCTATTTACCAGCTACAGAGCACGTTTCTCCTATTGTGTAACATCTAGTCGGTGCTGCCACGAACTACACTCGAATGAGAATGGTACAACACAGCGGTAGTAAAACGAAGACACCAGATTAACTAAATATTTGAGTGAGATCGCTTTAATCAGATTGTTAAAAATATGCCCCATCACATATAAGTCAAAACGAGAGCTGAAATACGTTAGACGATTGACATGAACATAATAATCTCCTTACGCTGGCTGTCTTTTAATTCCTTCACGTGCCTAACACGTACCTGTGGTAGTATCTTCTTCCTTTGAGGTCTAATAGGACGTATGTTATGTCGTCTCATTCAGATATACAACCAACTCTGCGCGGCCTGGCGCCGACCTCTGTAAGCACAGGAACCTCTCTTGGACTGTGTATTTGCAAAACTGAAGTAGAAAAAGCAGCAAAAGTATGACTACTATGTCGATGCTTAGGTGGCACGTGCTAGAAGCGTAAAGGGTAAACCGAGTGTTGTCATACAATCGTATAAATTCCTAACAGGCAACAATCACCCCAGCCCTCCCAGTTGGCCATATTAGGGACAAAAAGCTGCATAATGCGCCAACGCAAGATGCTATTCAAGGATGTCATCAAAAATCTCTGCTTGCTCCGATGATGAATTGTCAAATAGTGAACAATCAAATTGATATCGCACAACAACATATTTTATACTTTTTTTATATCTTTTATACTCACCAAACTAAAACTATGAACTGATGACTATCAAGAGGGAACTACTGAATTACCTCCTCGCTGGTCATCGGGACTACATAATGAACACACTCAGGATTATTTATCTCAGAAGAGACGGATTAACAGAAGTTGTCTCATGCAATTGACCCTCCGGTGAGGCATCAATAATACATGATAATCTTTAAATTGCTAGGGTTTGCGCCTTGAACACGATTTCCCTAACCCTCACACTGTCAACTACATTCCGCCAATGATTGAAAAAAATAAATACTGCCAAGATCCTGAAACGTTTACTAGTTATATTCTTCTCGTACAAAACCAGTTGTCCAAAACCATATAACACTCTTTCCTGACAATATTAATGGCATCCTGACTCCCTGTATTGGATTCAATCCCTACACCTCACACGCTCTCCATCACACACCCTCCTGTCTACGTCCATTCAGTCAGGAGCCTCTCGGCGGACAACGCTCAACTGACCTTGGCATTAGGTCTTAACTTAGCAGGGGTGATGAGAACGTACCCTCGCTTCGTGAACTCCAGAACGTTTCATATCTTATACTATAAATTTATATGTAACCAAAATTAAACTCCTTCCTATGATCAATTATGCACATCTATTCCAATATATATTAATATCATATCAATCTCACCAAAGTTTATAAAAAAAATCCTGCATAAATTCGTCTTCAGTTGACGATGAGTGTTTCGCTTTGACCAACGCACTATGCATAGGTAGTGATGTCTGAGTCTGTAGAAACAATGCCTAAAGTCCAAAACGTTCACTAATCATTGGTACCAAAAAATTGTCCCACTAATATAAATAAAGTTCCTGACAATATTGCACATCTCCATTATATATTCTACAACACGCCACAAAGTTTCATGAAAAATCCTGGCAAAGTCGTATTAGGATAGACGTATGACGGGACAGTACGCACTTGTAGTGCCTGATATTTTGGTGAAAGAGTGATGTCCTAAGTCCAAAACGTTTCATATGATCTAGTATACAATTTAATTGTCCGAAAATAATAATTCCGCTACTTAACTATGCACCATCTCCTGCATAATAAGTTATATCGTAAACACTCCACATGTTAACCAAGCTACTTTCATCAAAAATCCTGCCAAGTCGATTAGGAGTGGAGTTGCGGACAACGCACTGTGTATGGCACTATAGTATGTATTGGGGTGAAAATATGCCTAGTCCAAGAACGCTCATATCTTGTAACAAAAATTGTCAGAGAAATAAATCCTGACAGGTATGCACAGTCAAATCCACATTTAATGATATTACCTAACACGTTCCACAAATTGTTCATTTGATATTCTCCACATGGACAAAAGTCGTTTAGGATGTACAAGATTGCGGAGACATTTATCGATCACTGATGCATTACGTATTTTGGTGAAAAATATGCCTAGAGGTACCATGAAGGAACGCTCTTCAGCTGTGATTACAAATATAAACTTTGTCCAAAGATAAAAATGGCTGACAGACCTACTATCGCACCAATCTGAAATAATCTTTACGCTGAAACCATTATATGCTATAATCTTTTGACACTCCACAAAGTTTCATCTTGATGTTATATTCCTGCAAAAGGTTCGTTTAGGAGGAGTGTGTGATCAACGCACCCAACTGGATGCACATATTGGTTATTTGTGACAAAATACTAAGGTCCAAATTATCCATTCATCACATCATATGTACAAAAAAAAATACTAGTACCAAAAATAAGATGATCCTAGGACCAGTATGCTCCATTTGGCTCCGATTACCGGCTGTAATTCTAGGTATGCCTACGCGTCCACAACAGTATTTCAATTTTAGAAATCTGAAAGTCGGTGTTATGGAGGGTAGTTGCGGAAACGAAGCCCAACATATTTCGAGACAGGACAAGGACAAGACGGACAGACATGGACAGACAGACAGCCAGGAACAGGGTGAAACCTATATAAACCCCCAAATTCGTTTGCGGGGGTATAATAAGGCACAACATTAGATTATTAAATAAGATAGAAGATTTTAATAAAATGCAATCTATTTTAGCCTAACCCACAGCCAAAAAAAAAAAGGGGGGGGTCTCTATATTGACCCCAATAAATCTAGTTCTCTTTCTCTATTCCAAGTTAGAGAAAGACTTTTAGTGCTTACCTACCCGTGCCAATTAAGTTCTGTAGATAATATAGTCCCCTAGGTTTAAGGATAATCTTACATGTTCAATGAACGGGTTATGACTTAAAGCTGGATTCTTGTATTGATTCCCGACAATGGGCACAAACTGGTATATGACAACACCACACGAAAATTCACATCTAATCAAAGAAGTAAGATCTACTATAAACTCTGATAACATAATGTAAGTACTTAACAGCTTGACCTTACCATACTCGCATGTCTGTGGGACGTCTCTTAAGTGTGTAAGCTAAATGCGTTATCTAATTGGAATCGTCAACATATTAGCAGAATGTACAACTAAACTAGAGGCCCATGGCATTGCACCAGTACCCAACTACAGTTGCAGAAACGATTAGTAATTTATATGAATGTGACAAGGTGACGCTGTTTTAATTGTTAGTAATATCGCTCCATGTATGGTGTCCCATCATCCTGTCCAGTCTTGCCGGATATCGGACTGTTTTGAGTGGCACGTTAGCGACAAAAACATTTTTAGGATAAGGTTTTTATGTTTCATTCTTTTATAATCGATTGGATGAATAAGCTTAGATGGTGAAATGTCACATTCTGTCGTACTGCGAGAGGGGATTAGTTCGCAACGACGTAATACAAGGGCGAAAACAAGTGTATAAGATAGTACTGTCAGTTCCCATATTTGGATCATCATGCCGGTAGTTACCAAATACCTCAGCGAGATGATTAATATATCACTCTAGTTAAGTTGTGATCTATATCTATTTACACTAGGCGGATGGCTGGAGTGGTTGGTCGTGTAAACGTAAAAAGTTATACTGTGTGGTGAACATCATCACTTGTGTTCGTGAGATCGTCAGTTGAGATTAACGTGTGCTGATGATTCGTACATATCGAAACAGTCTACTAGATTCTCTAACGTAAAGTTTGTGCATTCCTATATTTATTATCTATTAGAATACAAGTAGCAGACACTTCAAATTGGGTGATCTGAATGGCTACTATTTACTTTAGGTATATAAGTCGATTAAGATCTTCGTGATAGATCCATTGTACATGTGGGAGAAAAATGTACAATATATGCTCTTTTCTCATAAGAGAGTTGATGTTACGTTAGGACTCTTTGCACTATATGATATTATTTTATACATGCACCTTTCCACGATTCGCTATTGTGCAGGCCCAAGAGTATCGTTGTTACACTAGATCATACATTGACAGGTACAATGAGCGCATCAAAATGCGATGGATAAATGCGGTGTATCGAAATCAATCATATATCATCTATCCGAGTAACAGCAGTGGTGTACTCAAGTCGCTTGAAATAATAGTTTAGGACATATTAATCACTAGACGTCAGTGCGGTGTGCAGTGATATCTTTGTGGTTATTGTTTATATATTTATCAACGATACTGCCCTAACCTCTTAACTTATAATGATAAACTTTAGGAGTAGGGGGAGGGAAGGGGCACAAACAATACACCACTAAAAGGATCTGACAGAAATTGTACATAATAAATATTAATATGAGATGCATATCAGATAATATTCTTGGAGTTGACTCATTCGTAATCTCGAGATGATAATATCTCAAATAATATTTAAACTCCTTATATTGATATGTAACCACAGGGTTTAGTATCAAATAAACATGAGCTTCACATATATTTCAATAATTACGAAGTCAAAATTATAGTCTGGTTTTAATCGAGGTCACTATATCACAGTCGCTACTACACACAAGTATTGGATATACGATATGACTAGTTACATTCACATAATGATCTATTTATCGTGATCCACCTTAGAAGACAAATCATAGTGCATGCGTTACTTCTGCAATCCCTGGTGAGTCCGGGTATGTGATGACTCGTTCACCGGCTCATTAAACGATCTTGACAAGACTAGACTTAGAATATAGGATTGACCAGTCTATAATGTCTAAAATAACATTTCATTGATCATATGGGATTATTCTAAACGAAAGGTAGGATGATCTATATCACCGTAATGATGATGTTTACCAGTGCAAATGGAGAATATCTTACGTATTGTCCGAGAGAGAAATATACTACTGTCATATAAATTCATATTGTTAATGCATTAAGTCAAATTGTGATGTGGATGATCACTTACTAGTACCTGCTTCAGTTGTCAGATCTATTGTAGCTCTTAGTTCTATCATTTGATACTTATCCTGATATTGAATTATATACACTCGAAATCTGTTTAATGAGTATTAGGATGATTGATCTCAGATCCTCATGTGACTCCACTGATATGTCGGGCGGTTGATACTCTTCGTGACTTAATTCATCGTTAAAATGATCAATGTTATGATTCACACCTCAGATGACGTGTTACATTATCCATAAGGCACTGGGCTATTTTTCTGTCTATCGTTATAGGAGCTCCGCACGACCACCCGGACATATGCGATGACAACTGTTCCTATTGTTAATGGTGACTTTGGCTGCATGTTTTGGAACTGACTCAACGAATAGTGTAGGCAGGATGATAGTTGCGAATTCGAACATTAACTTCAAATGTAGTGATAAGGGAAGAAATTACTGTAGAATACATTTTATATATATATCAACTCTACAATTTAATTAAGAAACACATAGCAGTTAAACAACGCCATGTATTACTCCATGACCCCTCTTTACCTTCTATTACCTCCGTCCCGCTCGGTTGTAACGTGAGGCGCTCAAGCAGTGACAGGGCTTTTCGTGTCATTGTTATTGCTAATATCGATGTAACCCAAGTTGA
>CAJDSM010135685.1:400-13742 GCA_903981925.1 Ostrea lurida | reverse complement strand
AACTAAACCTTGTTATGATTAGAGTTATAATTAATACAATCTGTGAAAATTCGGACTATAATAAATGTTTTAATACCGTAAGCTTTACAATACTCTATTTGTTACTATTTTATCTGATGCTTAGGACCCCATCGATTAGCACGCCCCCTACTTCCGATGCAAGGGCAGTAAGACCTCGCACACTTAATGCCTCGGTGGACATGGATTTTTGCACCTATGGATATTGTAATTCATGGTGTCAGAAACCAAATATCTGTCTCGTACGGCATTCCACTTTACGACTGTATACCTATCAGCATGAAAACCGTTTGACAAATAGCTTACAATTATCCACTTAGTGATGCCAAGCCCATTTACATGCGAGAAGCTCGTGTAACCGAGCGAACAGGCGAAGCGTCGTAGGCATGACTCAAAACACATTACTTGCCGGCGGAGAAATTGTAGTTCAACATCGTTCATATCTTCCTAACACAATTCAATATCATCCGAGGATTTGACGACTTGACCTCTAATGGCAATTCATTTTTAGTTCTGCCCTTCACATCGGAAGTACGGGGGCGTGCTAAACCGATGCAAGGGTTCTACGAGTCACGTCAATAAATGTAACATATATCAGCCAAGTAGTTGTAAGAGCTACTCTCACGGTAATTATTAACACCTATCTTAAATTATGGTGCCCGGATTTACACATGGATGTGGTGTTTATATAAAACTTCTGAATAGTCATTCAACAATATGGGATTATTTAGTGATTTATATAGAAATTTAACTTGACAATGATCATTTCGTCCTAATTTGAAATGTTTGGGAAGGTAGTAGAGTTAGACAAATTGATGTTTGTACGGTTTCTGCCCATGCTATAATTATAGGCAAGAATTCTCACGGGAGTAATTGAAAAAAAAAAATTATTAGGAGTTATTGGTAGTCGGCCTTTCACAGTTGGACATATGCTTTAGTACGATGAAAAAGTATGACATCTACAACTGGTTATGACTAATATCATGACGTCCAACGTAGGGTTGCCATTCTTCAGGACTAAATCAAATACCATGTCGAATCAACATGCGATGTGATAACCCGGAAACTTGTTAATTGGTTCATAAGTCAATACCGTGGCTAATTTGAAAAAAAAAAAGCTGACTTTAGTATACGGGATTGTATTTACTCGATGCACGTATTGCATACTATGAGATAGTTAAACAATAAAAAGACATGGCACGACTTAGTTACATAGTGTACAGGATGGAAGTATCTTCACTTAGATAACTCAACCAAAAACATTCCAAATTCTTTGGTTTGAGCCTTCAGAAATAGCCATAATATTAAGAAGATGCAAATCAGAGAATTATTCACTAAAACGATGTTCATTCCCTGTTTAGAGGTAGAATCGGAACGTAGAATGATCATTACTACTTAGTCACGTGACCCATACAGTATCAGCAGGCTTTATCGTCTCGTTACAGGGTCGGATCCAAAACAGAAGCAGCTACATTGTAAGATAAGACAGATTAATAAGTGTAACTTAGAAGATGTTCATGAGGTTCAATGAAAATGAAATACTCAAATCTTCGGTGCGCAATTATTCTTGACACAAACTCCAATAAGGTCAGTGGGTCCTAAACAATTTACAAACACAAACTATTATCAATGTACAATTTCCACATACGTAATATCCTCGTCTGATATGCTATGATATCAGCAACAAGGGAGTACATTATAGTTATATAGCTATGTACTCTATAGGTCTGTTGCAATCTTTAGGGCCCTAATTGGCATCTCTGCTCAAATTTTCTGGAGATATTCGCAGATCAAATTGTCTCAAATCATACTTATTGTCATATATTCATGCAATTCAAAGTACATCAGACAGGAACAATCTAATTAAATCTGGCTTGTATGCGATCATATTTGTCTATATCTGCCGCGTCTGCCAAATTCTGCCGGCATAAGCTGAGCCGGCGCACGCGAAACTTTGCGTTCCGACTTTCATGTCCTCTGCCGATACTTGATCTGTACTGTACTATCATGCGTTTCATCTTATGTGTTCCGTAACTTTTTCTCTTGTATTCGTCGAGTTCCTCTGTTTCTTTCTGTTTAAAAGTATATTAATTATACCTCGTCTTACCGGTTGGAAACAATTGAAGATAAAGATAACAAGGGTTATGTGATAATAAAGTGGCCGATATATGGAGCATTTGTCGGTAAGTAACTTTATAGTATCACTATCTTACTCGTCCTGTGTATTATGGTTCGCTTAAAAACATATGGACGATTATTATAATTTTGGAACGTAAACAAGATATTGGATTGTGTTTGTTCTTCTGCATGCCCAGGTACAGATTTCCGACTAAAGTAGTTGAATACCATCTATGAACGTCATATTAACACGAATTCTCAGTAATTTTCGATCAGGCCGGAGTTACAAGCAATGATGTAGAGCACGTGTGTGACTGTGCTTATCCAGTGTGATGAATGCCATACTGGAAATCCGGATTTATAGAAATTTGCATATCACACGGCGCACAAAATTCCACAAATTTAAAAACCGCCGGTATTAGTCAAGCAATTCGTCGTCGTGCTACACCGTGCACCTCTATTGAAGGAAGCTGTCAGTATCAAACTGAAGGCTGGTTTATACTCTTAGTCAGTTGATTTCCGCAATGAGGGGGTGGAGAAAACATTCAAACGGAGTTGTGATTGTGTGGTCTCATCTTAAACAAACAATTCACATGACAGCCCGGGCAATCACCAACATCGAAATCGTAAAGTCATTGCAAGCACAATCGCACCTGCTGAGTATCTGTGACGTTTGCGCGACGGTAAGAATTACCAAGACTCAGCACGCCAAGCGTTAGACTCTATTGAAAGAAGAGAAAAATGGACAACTGGCACTTATGGCCGTGACCCGCCGATTTTCAACTAGTGCTTAAAAATTCGTTTTGGCCGACACACGCACGTCGCTCGGGGGTAATTGCGTAGTCTTAATTAATGGATGATACAATAGTATGTCTGAATGTATTTTTGTATGCAAATACAATCGTTGGTATGATCGCTTGTTGTGTACTTCCGAAATGATTACCTTCCACGGCAAATGGATGAGATCAGATCCTAAAAACAGACATAAGTAACAGACGCCCCACGGCCCAGCGCCCACAAATCGATGGGCCAAAGATTTAACTCCTGCACCTGAGCCCCTCGCGGTGGGGGATTTACCTGACTGTTAATTGTGGATGAGCCGACGTCCGGGACCCCCTGCTGGACTACCCCAGGATCCACTCGTGTAACGTGCCGCGCTAAAAATGCCAGAAACAATTAATGACCAAAAAGTGGTGGGCGGGGGGTGTGAGGGTGCCTCAAGGGTTTCTTCCGATTCATTATGCGAAAGTACTCGGGCGCAGTGGCTCACAAATTTTCCATAGATATAAGAATATGTCATATCAAAACAGATACATTGTTATGTAAGGGAATCTAGAAGTTAGATCCGCCATGATTCTCGCATTCTTAATACGCGCGCCAATGTCTTGCTGGCAGAATGAAGGAGGTTCCTCCACTTTCACTACACATACCTGTTTCCCTTCATAAACGTGTTAATGTAAAGATGGTCATTCTGGACGCGGCGTCTGCAACTCATACAGAGTGGCATGCGATGTCCTCAACTTGGCAATTGTAAATGTCATTTCTAACTCACACGGATGGGGGCGGACAATATCATGAGAATAGGGTACTTTGATCCACACAAATTCGCATCATCTTTCTCTTCCTATTTGATCATGATCTCATATAATAAGATAGCATAGACCTTTTTGTAGAATTATCATGATATACCATAGTTTAATTGTGCTACCATTCAGTATTGTGTGATTTACCTAATTTGCCGCTGTGATCGATGTGGGGGCATAAGCTTGTTTTTTTCCTGCTGTCATTCTGCTCCTGACCTTTAATTCGGCTCTATAACTTATCTCTGATTGGTAGAGTTCTGGGCTTCTATCTTACATGTATGGTACGCTTTCACTGACAGAACTATTCCGGTGTCGTTGCAATTGCTTAAGTTACCAAACCTGTATGTGACCTTCTTGACCTTGATGGTGTTTTACCTATGGTTCTCAGCGCAACGTTTACCTTTAAGCTATACTGTTGCACTATGGTTATCTCATCTTAGGGCAGTAATTAATATTCACATGTTATCGCTTCTTATAGATTAGCCGTGTTCATGCAGAGAGGTTTAGGGTACCGAAGAATTTTATTGCCTCTATCTTGCATGGTGGATGTTTTAACCTACTTTACAAAACGATCTACACCTTAGCTCTAAACTTCTATTGCAATTGCGTACGTCTGTCACATGTTGTAACTTATTTTTGACTATACCATTTCTGTGAAAGGGTACCAGAGTTTTTGACTCATGAGCT
The DNA here is from genome assembly GCA_903981925.1 of Ostrea lurida. Classification (NCBI taxonomy): domain Eukaryota; kingdom Metazoa; phylum Mollusca; class Bivalvia; order Ostreida; family Ostreidae; genus Ostrea; species Ostrea lurida. The sequence goes on along the minus strand of CAJDSM010135685.1, from coordinate 9,336 downwards.
TGAGTTTTGACCTACTTTTCAAAACTTAACGACTTTGCATAATATTTTAATGATAAAGTTACCTAGGCTTTTATATTTGCACATGTAAATCTTTCTTGATGATAAGACTTCCTGTGAGACCGGTCAATTTTTCCTTGAGGTTCATATCTTACTTTTTCAACTGTAAGTCTAAGCTATAAGCATTTTGAGACGTAGTGCTATCTATGTATTTCATGTTTGCTCTGCCTTGACAAGTCCTATACCATTTGCTCACGCCAATAAATTTTTGACGTCTTCACTTGTGTCAATTTGAGCTTCACTTTTCAAAACTTTTACTGCATAGCTATTACTTTGATTATATGGTAGTTACTAGGGCTTTGACTTTCACATGTGTGTTCTTTTGACAAGACCTTTCCATGGGTACAAAATTGTGTTGATCTCCTGACTTGAACTTTGATACTAGCTTTTCATAAACTTCTAATGATCAGCCAGTACTTTTGGATGTGAGCAATGAGGATAGGGCTTCTCATATTCACATGTGTATTCCTGTTCATCTTTTGGTTACCGCTGCTTTGACTTGGAATTTTGTCTTAATTTAAAACTTAGTATTGGTATGATAAGGGGATGACCTTCATATTCACATTGCATTAATCACTCTTGACCAGCCTCTCACTGCAATGTGGACTTACGGGTATGGATGATTCGTGTTTACAAAACATTTTGTCTTTATTAGTTTTTAGTATATCATTCTCACGTGAAATTAATTTATAGTAGGACGTAGTGCGGGTTTTTATAGTTATTGTTTGAATAACATATGGTTTTGGCTTCCAGCTACTGTTTGTTTCGACTTCATTAATATGCTTTGTATTGTAAATGTAAATTTATGTGAACCACGTTGTGATATATAACAGATACAACCAGATTATGTTGTTTTCTGAGTTTTACCGCTTTGTCATTAGCCGCTCGAGTTTGCGTGCGCGTGTTGTCTGTTCCATTCGGCGATCTCGGCTATTACGGTAACTACAGTATCTTCAATCATTAGATGTCTCGGTGAAACATTGCCGAGCCGGTGGAATTGTCTGGTCATCAATTTTTATGGCCTCGCTATGAATTATGGATCCGTTTGGATATCGTCTACACATGTAGTAGTTGTTGCATTGATTCCGTCTGACTTCCAGTCCTCTGTGTGTCGGCTACTCAGTTTTCAATAAGGAACTATGTAATTTTTCAATTCAACTTACTGTTATTATTCCAGTGGTTTATCCGTCGGTGACTCTATTGCCTATTTTCTCAATATTGAACTCTTCAATATATATTTATCATGAACATTCCTTTGTCTCAGTCCTTGGTGTTACTACTTGCAATTTTTCACAGCGCATACTTTTTATATAAAACTTACAGGTACAAATTTGTGTCGCTGTTCACTGATAAGCATTTATTTTCTGAGCCTGTTGTCCATGTGATTTGACCTCATCTAATTGGTGGGTATAGTTCAATGATATTTGAAAAATTTATCTATGTGAACCAGCTGATCTTTACTGCCTTGGCTTTTTGCGCATAGATGTCTCTCTCTCGCGTGAACGATCTGATTTAAGCGTGGTATACAGTACTTATGTACTTAACATGTATTTCCATTCTTTATTACCAGACGTGTAGTTAGTCACCAAGTCAAAGTGTTGTTGAACATTCTCCTTTTGGCATGGACTTGACTTTCTATATGTATCCAATAGTCATTTGCAAATTGTTAGAAATATGTCTCCAGGCAGGAGACCATGGATGGTGTAGGCCCGATCCTAGTATCGGCGGTGTATATATCGCCTTTCCTACGCTCTTAATGCACAGCAGTTCTTTGGATGTAACTCGAATGGGTAACGACCATGATGTAACAATTAGCAGCTGGCAGTGCACATTAACATATTGAGGTTTCAGCTCCCTTTTCGGTTTTTTGAAATTTTCTGATTTTACGTTTTGTGCATAAGACTTTTTTTCTTTATTGAAAAAGGATGTTCTTCCGTTTGGCACTCATAGGTGATGAATTGCTCTTCATCAATGGGATTTGAAACGATTCGCCAGTGTGTTCTCCTTTGAGTGAAGAGCTGTTGTTCTCTGCGTATCTTTCGTTGATATTTTTTTGCTTGGCCTGTTGTCCAGTTCTATGGATCATTTTTATTGGTATTACAATTAAAAAGTGTAGCGATGGGTATATAAATTAGAATGTAATTGGCATCAACTCGGCAAAGTTTTGGGTGAGTGTTATATTCCTCGTATTCCATCGCACAGCTTTGTGAGGGGCCTTTATTAGCTCTACTGCTGTAGAGTGCATAGTACTGTTGCTACCAATATGGTTGTGCTATGGGAACTCTTGTTGAACAAATAATAGCAAGAGTATTTCGTCAGGATTGTGCATAAATCTGTTGCCGACATATCATTGGTTACCTTGAGCGAGGACTAACCCTAATATTTATTCGATGATTGTCACTTATGTTTCGCCTCAAGATTTTTGTGAGACGAAGTTATTGAAGCTATCTGTTCTTATCAGAAGATCTTAAAGCCTTCCTCAAATGTTATTTTTGTGAGCGACGGAGGGTGAACGTGGATTTGTTTCAAGGTGTTATGAGTACTGTCTAATAGAATGTATTCAATAAGCAGATCGTTCAATCCTTCGATCTTTGTCAGCATTGTGGAGAGAGTGGATTATGAGTTCTAGTGATATTGGAATACTCTTCGCACTCTCGTTCAAGTCGAAGGTCTCTCCCTCCATAGAATGGCTTACTAAATAATAACAATTTTGTTGAAATCATTCGAGTAGAAGAGACCATGCAAGTGCCATTAGTTTCAGAGGGTCAAATCGTAAACTTATCTAACAGATTAATGGGTCAATAAATCCAAGCTGCTAGGAGTAGGGTATGAGATGTTACGTCCCCACCAAGTAAAGATGTGACAGATTCAGCTCGCATGCACTAGAGGCAGGGATCGAGGTGATTGTCCGCGCCCCAGGCATTCAATTACATGACCCAGCATTTTGGTGACTCTGACAGTGCTTCAGGCATTTTCGCCGTTCACGCTACTTGGGCAATCACAATTTCACACCACATGCTGAATCAATCAATAGAGATCGCAAGACAGGCATGCTTTTGGTATGAGTGCGAGAATTCTGGGAGCAGGTGCTAGAGGATAGGTGAGATGTGCACGACATACAGTTCTCTTAGTCCTTTCATAGTTGACCTGTTGTCGCTTCGATCTATAACACCCATACCTACTATGGATTTGAGTGCCTGATGAAACTTCCAGTACAGAAGATACGAGAACACTGCTCAAATATTTCACCTCTCGATGATTCCCTCACTATTTTTCCTTCAGTATCCAACTGGCAGATATCAGTAAAACAGAGAGGTTCTTGAAGTTCTGGCAACTTGGCAAGTTCCAATCCACGACATGCATTAAGGCGAAACTATGAGACTGGGGATGCCATGTCTCGATCATTGCCAGACAACTTGCATACCAAAATCTACATTGAAACCTCAAGTGAAGGCAAGGTTGCAACGATGAGGAGCAGGTCCTGAGATATTCATTAGAACCCTGGGGTTTCTACCACCTAGAACTAGTGCCACCACCGCCATCCACAGAAGTAGCCACACGGTCTACTTCGGCCCGAGAAGCACATGCAACTCGCGAAAAGCTAGAGGCCACGCAGCACCTCAAGTGCGTGCTGACTGCACCAGCTACCTAGCAGCTGGCAACCTGTGGGAGAGCTTCCGATGCCCCTGATGGTTTGGGTCTCATCCGCCTACTCACAGCACCACAACCATTACTAATAGGCCGTAAGATGTCAAGGTCATCTTCAAAAAGTGTAAGTAAGGTTACAACACACATTATTGGTACAATATATCTGCATTGTGGTGCCAAATGTTATTTTCAACTAGCATAATGGAGATTAATTGGACACAGACCGACACTCCACTTTGCGAACATTATTGTTGCTGTACCTACACCTTTTATGTAAACTAGTCTCAACAATCGTACAACAAAAAAATTTGGATTTCAGTAGACTGGACATTCTCTCGATAGTCTGTCGAACCAAATGGTGATCTGTATCATCATTGTACCGGGTGGCTATAACATGTCTCTCTCTCCAAAAGGTTAGTGCCTGTGTGTTGATGATGGGGTACTTCCATACCTATGTTTGCATGCTGTCTTTTGACCAGACGTTCGACTTCTTCATGCAAATACAACTACAGTGTCATGACTTGGGACTTCTTCTCTCAAGGTCTTAGATGCTGTATTAGACGATTATTCTGTTTACATTGTATTATAATCTATCTTGTTAATATTTGTATTTACTAACTGAGAGAATAATTCTCTCTCATGTTTATCTAGTACTACAGTCAAATTAACTTGTTGTAGAGATGAAATTTGTTACTCTGGTAATTCAATTCTTATAAGAAACTATAAAATTTATCTGATTAATACAAAGTTACACTTCATTTCAGTTCATAGGAAGGTCGTATATTGACTTTCATATTATCATTCAAAATTAAGCTGCAACATAATCATAACAAGTCGGACGAGCAGAACTAGGACGATGGACAGCCCGTTGTTAGCGATTGGCGACAAGTTCTTTAACTGTATTGTTGGTATTCTATGGCATCTTTCTCACAGTTCCACAAGCAATGCTCTGCTGAGGATCCGAGGGTTCGCTACCAGGTGAGGGACACAGGACATTCGACTTCTTCAGTCAGTTCGTTTGAACGTCGCTTGACTATCCTTTCTGGCTCGTTTCACCTTGATGATAGAAATAAACAGTTAATTATTAATTATACCTTGTATTATATTGATAATATTTACTATCTAGATTTTAAAGGAACTATAATTCAGAGAGTACACATGTTTTGTGATACTTGGCCATAATTCCCTGGGTACTAGTGTTGCTTCTTGAACTCAAATGTTCGATTTAGTGATATCATTATTCCATGTCAAGTGGAGAGAGGGAGAAATGCGAACTGAACCGCATGGATTGTATAAACCAAGGCCCAGTCATATTCTCGTACCGAAATCACCAGTCCGTCTGGTTTTACATATCAGTGAATTCTTTGGACGAATCTGTACTTGTCCTAGACTAGAATTGTCGGTAGTGGTTTACGTTGGTTGGGTTTCAATTAGATATTTTATTTTCCTAACTGCTTATGCCGATCGTTTAGGCACACTGTTAGTTCAGACGAGATATCAGTCTATACAACACGTTTAAGTTTCTGATAACAATTGGTTTTGAACTTCTATTTCTGTCATTCTTTTTCTGCTAACATATGTGATCCAGAATCAAGGTACATTAAGAGGAGAAAATTATTACATGCTGTGCGAAAAAGATTTTCAAAGAAGGAACATTATGATATTATAAATTGATGAAAAGTTTCAGTGTCTTGGTCGAAAATTATTGGGTTCTGTGATTTGGTATAGAGGATACTGTTGTCCAAATGTCTGTGTGAGGATGTTAATTATTTTTCGCTTGTGCAAAGTCTCTAAACAACGGGTGCTTTACCAATGAGCTACAGGCCACAAGCAAGTCTCACCCATCTGCTGCCACTTCCACCTTCCTCTTCAATTCTTCACTTGGAGATAACCCAGACTTATCACCTCGGCAGGCTTCCCAGCTGTGAGTTCAAGGGGGCTAGGTCTTACAGCACCGATACTGTAATCGGTTGAGAAAATATCAGGATGAGATACCGAGTTTTGTCGTGGCTTCAGTTTAAGGGCGATTTTCTCACTGTATGTAAGATATATAGATACTTATCATTATTGTCATTGTTTTTACTTATACTCATCATTATTTGTCATTGTTTTGCGAAATCCTGAGTCAACTATTTTCTTAGTCATTAGTCTTAGTCACTTTTGTTTAAAACTTACTTATTTTATGCCGTATTTTAACTTCGTCATTTGTATTTTGGCAGTACAAATCTTAAATATTAGGTCGAACACAGTGTTTTGTATCTTTGCACAGTTTACAAGCTCGAACTAGCTGCGTTAAAGGCATATCAGTAGTTGAACTTGTGTTTCATTAAGCCCGGGATAGTTGGTGATTATAATCTATTTTAGTGTAATAAATATTTTATAGCAGTAGTTAGGTTAGTTACTTATTGGGAAATTCTGTAGATTACTATTGATCTATATCGGAAAATTCAACGACTCATTCCCCTTTTTTACGCTTGGTATTAAGATGGTTTTTCTCCCTTGTGGGCTCGGGGATTTGATCTTATTGATGTTTAGCCCCATCGCATTCATTAAATCTATTATATTCGTTTTATTGTTGTAGGTGCAGTTAGTCAGTTGTTACTTATGCAACCGATGCTAGGGAGAGAATATGAGTGCAGTGTTTTTATAGAGGTCAATGAAGTAATTTTAGTCGATACATTCATGCCTCCTACTACCTGCACATGTGCTCATAAGCATTGGTATTACTGTTGTATGATTTTTATTACACATTCTTCCTTGTATATATACTGCAGACATATTTCTTAGTGTTTTGTATTATTTGTGATGGCGCGATTTTAAGCGGCCATTTCTCATGATATGATAATATTATAGAAGGTTATTCTTAGTTTTGTTCAATGTTGTTACTTGTGACTGATCATTTATTGTATCAATTTTTGCGATAATTCCGAATTGGTCAACTATATTCTATGTCATTTAGTTATATTCACATTTTGTTCAACTTAGTATTTTAATGCCGTATTTTGTTCGATCTATTTATTTTGCCTGTAAATATGCAGGCAGTGAGGCTCAACCGCAGTGTTTTGTTGCTTTGCACATTTACAGCTCGAACGTAGACTGTGTTTAATCCTATACAGTAGTTGATCTTGATGTTCATTATAGCCCGAGGGGGAGTTTGAGATATATAAATTATTTTTGAATCTCTTAAGTGACAATGATATGTGTTGGAGAGTGACTTTGCTATTTCCAACTAAGTGCACAATCTCCAGTGATGTTAGAATGGTGAATTACTTGTAATATACTCGAAAGTTTGTAGTTATGTAGGTTCTCAACAATAAACGTTGTATATGCTGAGTGCTGGATTAACTCTTAAGATTCATTCACTTTACTTTAGAGTATGATTATGCTATTGGAATTCTAGCAAATTTTTGCTATTCCACTTTAATGATATTTTGATCAGTAGCTTGGTACTAATAATGTTTCCGTATATCAGAATAAATGATCAACAACTATCATTTACAACGAAATATCACTTCAGCAATAACAGGAGCCTAATTTGCCAAAGATTGTAGACATCATTAAGCTGATATTTTATGTGACTTACAACAGTAAGTGTAACTGATCCAATACTGAACGCTATTCTGGCCACCTGGAGATCCGAACGGCTGATCAGACTGCTGATTTCCTCCACTCCGCTCAGCTCAATTAAAGGCCAATAAGCCGCACTGAGAGGTCGGGGCTAATATTTGCTCCGCCGCAACGTTTAAGCCTGCGAATGGTCGCACGGTTCTCCATATAGAAGTGAACTATTCAATAGAGCGTAGTTGGAGAAGCGGTTATTTATAACAATTATTCATAATATTCACGTAGTAACACATGTCGATTCTCTTGCGTTTAGCATACATACCATAGTTCAGGGACTTGATGAGTAGCTCTATACGAGTACGTTTTTTACTTTGATCATTGGAATGTGTGAAGACAGAACATTTCTTTCATTTATATATTCAGTTATAAATAGAAAGTGAACTAAAATTCTGATTAGAGATATAGATCTATGTTGTTTGTCTAACTTAGAACAAGAATAATCTTCTTGACCAGGATGCTTAGGTCGCTAAGTATGATAGTTCCTCCCGCTATAATCGTAATGTAGCAGGCTGCAAGCGGCATTCGCTTAGCGCGTCGATTTGTCTCACCTAATATTTGAAAATTCGCTGAACGCTATGGAACAAAATGCATAAATTTTGCAATTACATATTCTTTTTGAAGAGACATGCTGTTGAATCATACGTATAATCCCATTAAATGGAGTTTGCTACAGTTATAGCAATTTCATCATACTGCGAGGTGCATATATCTTTTGCAAAATGGCGGCTTACAATCTAGTTTTTCAAATAGTGCTAGATCTGTGGAATGGTGCACATTTTTGTGGGGCAATGTTTGTGACCGAAGAAGACATTTTTGCTGTCTTAGATTGGGGACGTAGTATATCGTCATCTCGGGTTGTGCATAATAATGCGACGCCACATAATATTATTATCTGTGATTAACAACGCAAAGTTAAGAGTGGTTGATTCGATACTGGACGATAATATTCGTGTGAGGGATACGGGTTGTAATTTCCTCGAATCCAGTTATACGCTATTGGTCGCGCTATGTAACGAACATAAATATGATTCTACAGCTTGTCTTTTTCTCTGCCAACTACCAGATGAATGGCATTAATAAAGAACCTGGGTGTCCTGCATAGGCGCTCACCATTGTATTTTGTAATTGTGAAAAGTCCTACATCGATATATCTTATAATAAGTTCTATTTCTATAGGTTCTGAGGACGGGCTTATTCAGGACCATCTGCAGTTTACAATTACGATGCGTGGAGCGCCTATGGGATGCGTGACATAATAAGTGCAGATTTCGTATCACATTTTTCATTTTGTTCGTCTTTGAAGCTTATTAAAATAAGATCATTTTTCGCTCAACAAGCGGGTTTCGGGTTTGTTTTGGTTTATTTTATCGTTAACGGATGTGCCGGAATGGACCCTCGATCATTTTATCGAATAGAGAATTTCTTTTCTAGTTACTTGCACTTTATGTAGTCTTGAATTGCGAATATTGATGCGTGAGCACGTGCGGTCATTTCGTAACATAGGGACAGCGATAATGAAATGGACTTCGATGCCTTTTTAGTAGGCATTAATCTTAAATCGTTTATTAAAAAAAGAACACTCGGACCCGTGCGTATCTCTTCCCTCT
>CAJDSM010135644.1:0-10773 GCA_903981925.1 Ostrea lurida | reverse complement strand
TTAATTACCTTTAATTGAACTGTGATGTGTTAAATTTTAGATTAGTAATTATCTAGAATGTAATTATGGCATAATCTAGAAAAGTTTGAATCCGTGATAAAACTCCTTTAAAATTAAAACTCTCCAGAAAAGGAAAACATTGCATTCTAGTTGAAACAACCAATCTATAGTTTTCAAAAATGCTTTAAATTTTAGATGTGCTCGATTAAAAGGAACTTATTGTCGATGGGTCTCCACAATTATCACCTGACCTGACCCTGTGTCTGGATTACCCCTTTCAAGGCACTTTGATGGTTTACCAATTTTTAAATTACTGGATGGTTTTACACTTTGATGTACCCTACACTTTTAAACAAAAATCGCCATTTGTTTTTCTTTATTGTCCAAAAGAGTTGACCATATTCTGATGTCGAATTCACCACATTCTGGTGCCGAATTCACTAGGTGCCGAGTTAACTAAGCGCGAATTCACTATTTTTTCTGGTGTCGAGTCATCGGATCACTCGGCCTTTTCCGTAGAAAAAACGTTTATTTTACGGAAAAGGCCGAGTTCCGATATAACGAAAGTAGATGTCTTTCTTCCTGGGTGAAAGGTTAGTTGTACTGAATTAGTCATTTTATAACAAACAAAAAAGTCGTTATTTCTTTTATTCTAATTTGGATGTATTGGTTGAAATTATTTCATGTTTATAGAGAAATAGTAATACGAAAGAAATATGAATAACATTTCATGTAAGATTTTTCTTTTTTACTTTCGGTTTATAGTGAATACCAATTACTGAATTTATAGGCTGAATTAGCAGTGATTTTGAAAAAATTTCGTCACGATAGAATGGTAATTACAAGGTAAATACCACAGGTATGCATGAATAACTTAAAACTTTGTTTGGGTGAACAAAAGTTTCATTGAAAACATTCTCTTTGATGAGTAATCAAAGTTGATACTTAACCTATAAATATGCCTTATGGAATACCATTTTTAAAATATCAGATGATAAGGTCTGATTTCCTGTTAATTTCCATAGTAGTACTTGAAATATGACTCATGCAGATGACCAGAATAGAATTCCCAGAGTTATATAGATTTGATTTGCTGTCACTTCATGAGTCTGACGACCTGTCAAAAAATATGAATACTTTCTGATGCCAGATTAGACTAGAACAGATGTCTGAAAATTCGCTGAAATTCTTTTTTTCAACAGGAACAATAAATAGGGTCCCAAAACTTGTGATGAGTTGACGGTAGTTGTTAACCGTAAGTGCAAGGTACCGATTTCGGAAATAGAATGAATTAAACATTCATTTAGTATACTCATGAGCAGCTATGACCTTTTTTCTAAGGTAATAAATTATATTATATTTACTCGTTTTATACGATATAAAGTTTACGCAATTATAAACCACGCAGTGGTTCATAAAATTGCGTAAACTGTCTCAACTTAATTTTATCGTACTATATGAATGAAAAGTAATTTTTACTTATTTTATAAGTATAATCTGCATTTGTACATATATTCGTAATAATATTAATATATGACGTAGACTAATATTGCTGTAGGAACAAAATGAAAACTTAACTAATACACTACTACATACATTGCATTCTATGAATGATTCCAGAGCTGTAAAATAACAAAGATAAAGTCAATTTTTCAGTATATTGTGTTGAAATATAGTACGAACTACATGTATTTATGAGCAAATTAGATAAGTAAATATATATGCAAATTAAATGTTTCTAGAAATCTCTCCTGACTCCAGTTTGGCTGTGTTGTGTCACCTCTTGAATTTATGAAAATATAATGGAAATTGATGGAATCTCTTATTTTTAGATCACTTGAGTAAACTCAATATTGCAGTTGGTCTTCATCCTTAGTGCGTCATCTGTTAACCATTGAACATTTTTAACTTCTTGATAACTACTTAAGTCCAATTCTTTTTAAATTTGGTATGAAGCATCTTTAGGACAAGGGGCACATAAATTAAATTTCAGGTTTCTTGCACCCTTGGGGCAGGGCAAAAACTGTCAAAAAGTGACCAATTTTCAAAAATCGTCTTCTTTACAACCGCACATGTCTGAGAGATACTAAATGCTTAGTGATGTAGAGCAGGAAGGCCTCTACCAAAATTGTATTTTTATATAAACATGAAAAATGTCTTTAATGCTATTGATATTAATTTGAAACTAAATAGATATTGAAATGAGCAGGGAGCCTTTTATCATAATTAAATATCCTTTGCAACAAAGTGGAGCGAAGCGCATTGATGAAAAGTTTTACCGTCTAAAATCTCGGTGATTACCTGCATATCACCCGAAAAAATATAAGATTTATTTCTTATCATTTAATTTTATATACCAACAACAAAATAATGTTTATTAGACTTTACTTGTTGTTCAGGTACGTGATCGAAAAATCACCTCAATTCTTAAAAGGTGTTTTAACCAATGAGAATCGGTGCTAGGTGATCACGTGAAATAAAATTAAATGATATGATAATCATCACTTTATAATTGGTTGATTATTGATTGATTATTTATTGTTTTACGTCCCACCGAGAATATTTCACTCATATGGAGACGTCACCAATGCCGGTGAAGGGCTGCAAAATTTAGGCCTATGCTCGGCACTCATGGCCTTTGAGCAGGGAGGGATCTTTATCGTGCCACACCTACTGTGACACGGGACCTCGGTTTTTCCGGTCTCATCCGAATGACCGCCCCATTCAGTCGCCTCTTACGACACGCAAGGGGATGCTGAGGACCTATTCTAACCCGGATCCCCACGGGTCCACTTTATAATTGGAAGTGTCAAACCAATCAATATTAAGTAATAATTGGTTTTAATAATATTAAGGATGTATGGGACTCAGATCAGAGTAATCAAAAATTCTAAAAATGAGTGAAAATGGGTAGCACTGGATTTGTTTTGACAGAAATGGACTGTATATCTGATATATGTGAACAAAAATAAAAAAAAAGAAAAAAAAAAGAAATGGACATTTATTTGATAGGTTCGTTGAGTTCATTTCCATGGTAACGACCATCAAACATACCCTACCTGGAAACGCCATAATTCACTGAATTGACCACCTCTCAAACATCAGAGTAATAAAAGATATTTTACAATGACTGAAATAGGTTTAAATGATACTTAATTTATCAGAAAATGATCATTTTTAGATAGGTTGCAGGTTCGTTTCCATGGTAACGATCACCAAAAACGCGCTTGATGGAGACATCAAAATTCAAAAACCTGTCAAACGGAAGTACAAGACTGATGTCAGAGTAATTAAAAAATTCTAAAAATACTTGAAATAGATAGTATTGTATTTGTTTTATCTGAAAAAGGCATTTTTTAGATAGGTTAGTGAGTTCGTTTCCATGTTAACGACCATCAACACCCCCCCCCCCCCCCCCAAACATCAAAAATTCAAAGCCTGTCAAAAGGGAAATATGGACTGACTCCAGAATAATACGAAGTGAAATTGATAGCATTAAATTTATTTGAGTACAGTAAGTCTGTTATTTAGATAAGTTTGTGAGTTGTTTCCATTGTAACGACCATCAAACATATACCCTTCCTGGAAACATCATAATTCAAAGTCTGTCTAAACAGAAGAATAAGACTGATGCCAGAGTAATTAAGATATTATGAAAATACTTAAAGATATACAGGCTGCCATAATACTTATTTTTTTACGGGTGTAGAAAAATGATTTAAGTTTACCTGTGCCTCAAACCAATAAATAAACATTTGCGAGCAGCAATTTCTATAAAATGAAACCATCTAATTGCGTATAAATGAGCGTAGAATTAATTGCGGCTCGGTGCTTTTCTCGTGTATGTATGAAAGGGAATTCCATACAACCTCTCTGCGCAGTGCGCAAGAAATTACCCTAGATTGATTATTTGTTGTTTTTCATACCGTCGAGAATAATTTCACTCATATTGAAGCGACACCATTGCTGGTGAAGGGCTGCAATTTAAGACCTATGCTTAGCACTCATGGCTTTTAGCACGAGAGGGTTCTTTTGCGTGCCACACATGGCACATACTGCGACACGGGACCCCCGTTTTGAAGAGGTAAGCATGCGAGTTTGTTTACAATTGAAAATACTAGATTGGCCACTTATATTATCGTTACTACATGACTGGGGCGATAAATTGACTTTAATACGATGTAATTCAAGTAAATAAGATGCACATCTCATGCTAAAATTGGTTATGTCGTATATAAATAAACTATCGCTCGGATGCTGTGTTGATTTGTTTACGTTCTAAAATAAGATAGCGTTGTCACATGGTACAATAAAGGGGCGGCGCTATTCAAATGGGCATTTACTTGTGGACTCCACAAATAAATAAAATAATTAGACAATGTTATCGATATCTTTGAAACGCGATCGAATACGATTTTTAATTTTCAAAAAGTAATACTTTCAGATGACTTACAAAAAATATGCAAGCATTTATTTTATTGTGATGTAGTAAAATGGCAGCTTGTATTCCTTTAAAAATAGATAGTTTTATATTTGTTTTATCTGAAAAAGGCATGTTTAAATAGGTTATGAGTTCGTTTCCATGGCAACGACCATCAAAACCCCCCCCTAAAACATAAAATCAAAACCTGTCAAAATAAAGGGAAATATTGGACTGACTCTAGAATAATTAATCAAAACAAAAAAATGAGTGAAATTGTTAGCATTGAATTTATTTGAGTATAGTAAGTCTTTGTGAGTTCGTTTCCATGGTAAGGATAATCAAACATGTCATTGCCGAAGACGAAATGTATTCAAAATCTGTCAAAAGAGCATGAGGGACTGGCACCGAAGAATTAAAAAAAAATCTAAAAATGAGCGAAATAGAATTTTATTTTTTTAGCAGAAAAAATACTTTTTAGGTTACATGTAGAATCTTTTCCCACATAATAATAATAATATAAAAAAAAAAAATTGCTGTAACGTCATTCCTCAAACCTGTCAAAAACGAAGTGCAAACCCTCTATCCCCCCCCCCCCCCACCCACCCACCCTTTTCCCTTGTGCCTGAAAATTTGAGAAAAAACACAGTTCGGGTGTTTAATAGTTATATGCAGCAAAAATATTGAGCAACGGTAATCTTAATCACTATACTTTCGTAATATCTGTGAAAACGAGAGGTTATTCATATTCGGTCTTTCTTGCACCCTAGCTCAGACGGAATATGAATAACCCCTCGTTTCCACAGAAATCATACTGGTGGGTATTTATCACTGAATATTTCTAGAGAAATGATAAATACTGTACAGCGCTGTCCTGTAAAAACAATATGCTTTGAAATAAAGAAAAAATTCATACTCATCCTCTGAAATTTGAGTAACATACGCCAGTCGGAGTCGCTTACTGCGAAAGAAACGTGGAAATCCTGGCATGTAGATTTCGAACATTTCCCTGTCACATACATGTGCAATTAAAACAAATCCGACTCAAATTTAAGTGGCAAGCGCGACTTACACGATGTTGGCCCCTCTCTCTCTCTCTCTCTCGAGATCTCATATTTTTACAATTTAAAAGAGATAAATACTTGTATATATATTTTAACAATGTTTACACATTGTACATTGTAAATAAATGGAATTCGCCAAATGTCCTCCATTTGGCGTGGCATTGTGACATCACAATCAGGCGTACTATCGGCAGACCTTGGCTGATTGCGGTATCCTACAGATGTAATGGGCCGAGGTGATCCGAGAGATTTCGGAGTTGCGCAGAAGTTCTAAAATCGTCAGTCCCATACACCCTTAAGAAAAGTTATATACCTTTTTTACCCTTTGTTGAAATATTTCTGGGTCTTGACTTCTATGTATGAATGCTTCCTTGGGAAAGAATAAATGACAGAAAGACTAACTTCTGTGTGTTGACTAGAGCTCACCATTTTGGAATAAACTAAAGACGGAAGAAATTCAGGCCATGCTATCCACCATTTTTATTTCTGGCTCTTTACAGACTTTCGATTACGCAATTTTTAATCGATAACTGGATTGGAAAGGGTAAACCGATAAATTTTCAAATGTAATCGGTCATCATCCCATCACTACCACTTAGAGCCACCATAGTTTACATATGGACTACCCATGGAACGATGATGTTCCTTATTGAATTTGGGGTCCAAAGGTAAAATGCACTGGACATCAAAGTAGCAATGTGGTTTCTTAATAAAGATCTGACCCATTCATTATGTCCTGAACTATTTAAGGTAGATCTTTTCATATCTTATATATAGATTTCTTACAGCAAGATATTTCATATTTTGACCTTATGACCTTGAACTTTAGTTTTACCTACCTAATGTATTAAATTTAATATACCAGTATATGAACTATTTCAGGTAACTAGGTTTTTATATTTTGTATACTGTACAGATTCTTTATGGCAATACCCTGTGACAGAATGGTGTTTAATATATTGACCTTGGAGTTTGACCTAATTTGAAAATAAACCCTGACCTATTAAAAATCTCCAGAACTATTTCAGGTAGGGCTTTCATAATTTGTATATACATGTAAATTCTTTATGAAAGACCTTGATCTGCTTTCAGTTGGTTGTTTGCCCTTGTAACATTGACATAGAAATTTGACCTACTTTTGATAAAAACCTGACCTATTCAATATCTCCAGCACTATTTCGTGTTTTGTATATATAGATTCTTATGGCAAGGTCTTTCATATCATACCATGATCTATGGACTTTGCGACCTTGGTCTCATACAGAACAGCAAGGTCATGTTAGTCATATTGGTTTTCAGGCATCTCTGTGTTGTGAATTCAATTTAATGATGTTGTTACCCTTTGGATTGAGGCCACAATATGGGGTCAAAATTATTCATGGGAATAAATTTTGATAAAAACATTATTTTGAACATCACAACAGCTGAACAACAGCAAGGCCAAGGTGACTGGGTGAGCATTGTGACCTGTGGGCCTCATTTCAGTTTATATCCTGGCCTTAGGATATTATCGTTGCTTAACAGTTAAACATCCTAGGCTACACTCTTACAATTTTCACAAGTTGTAGAATAATCTTCCTTTGTGTTTGGCTAACAGAACAGTAACTAAAGAAAAGCAAGATTCATTGATAAGAGTAAATTTTCATGGTATTAAATGTTTCAATTTTTCAGCAGCCATTAGTTTCGTCATGGCTACAGGATATGATGAAAGGTATGCCAGACAGCTGCATGAACAAAGCCTGGAATCGGAAATATTGCGCGGGATATCCCAGTTTCCCACAGACAGCATAAGAAATGACCCTGATGCTTTCCTGGCATGGCAGTTACAAAATCAGGAATTTGAAGGAAGAAAGGAGGAGAACAGCATTCCTCTGAGTATGGTAAATTCAGTTTCGTCTCCAACGCATAAAAAACACGAGAGGAAGAGAGATAAAAATGTAAACCAGATGGGAGGAGGTGGTGATGAAAAGCACCCCCTCATCATAATAGACAGTGATGACAGTGATACGGAGTGTGATGCCCCCACTGTGTGTAAAATGGATACTGATGATAGATATGTAGACAATGGACGACGTTCTCCGATTGATACCGAAGAGTCGCGTCAGTGTCGTAACCAGAATAGTGAGGACATGATGGACTCTATGTATCACAGTGTGACAGACAGTGGGTCATTATTAGCCCAGCCTCAGAGTGACGATGTAGACAGCTCCGGTCATTCGACATTCACCTTCTACAGTGATGATGTGGAGGATGATTCTAATGGAGAAGTCTCGCATTATGATGAAGATGTGTCTTCCCCTCAGTATGTAGGATTTCCAATGCAACCTTTCTCAACTTGGCCAAAACGTGTTAATGGATCACCGAATTATCATGAAAGGAACAGCTATCAACATGGTCCATCACCAATGAAAGGGTCAAGACGCCACCGAAAATGGCCAAAGAAGCAAAATAATCACTATGAATCGTCAAGTTCGTTTATTCACAATGACTCTGAATCTGACAATGGGCGTATTTCAGTGTCGAGTAGTGATGATGAAACGCAATCAAAGCGGGTAGTGTTAGATACACCCGATCACATCCCCCACCGACAGGAGAAAAATTACAGGCGAGCTCAAAAGCCATTTCAGAAAAGTTCAGATACAGTCAATGATGAATTAGTGGCCAGAAGACTGGGACGAGAACTAAACAGGACGCAAGTGGAGCAAGATGGAGAGATGGCAAGGAGGTACGCTTATTTTACTTCATCTCAGAAATTTTCTACAAGATTACTTTAAAATACTGTTATATAATTACATGTATTGAAGTGCCAGGGACAGCCTGTTTCATTTTATGATAAGTTAATTTGCTATGACCAGTGAGCCACTGTGTTCTGTAGACATTTAAATGCCCACTTTAAAAATAGCCCACTAACACTGGTGTGCAAATTAATGTCCACCTGAGCCATATATATACTTACACATGTAAAGCATGTAAAATATATAGGTAAAATTCCATGACACTTTACCAAAACCTGCTTGGGGTACACAAGTGAAAAATTTCAGATGGCAAAAAGCCACACAAAGAAAACAAACACTAAAGATCCTTATATCATGAATATGGCTCTACAGTCGAACCTCGTTATCTCGAACTCGATGGGACTGAGGAGAAAGTTCGAGATATCGGGGGGTTAGAGATACCCGAAGTTAACTTCCAATATCACTTTGTTTTTTATATAAAATTACCACCATCGCTTTGGGCCAAACATACTCATTTCATATGCATTGTTAATTTTATTGACATTTTTCAGCCATGTTTAAAGCGTGTTGCGTGGGACACCGTATAAAGCTTCTCGGCGATGGCCGCTTTTGATAGTTCACCTTTTTTCATATCATTTTACTGCTTGAAATTTAGTTTCTATGGTATGAACTTTCAATTTCCGTTTAACACTACCAGTACTAAATAATCCAACTATCCCCTGGGTCCTTCATATTGGATTGCTTAATCTGGTTCATCTTGAGACATGGTGTGAAGCGGTGAAGAAAATATCGTACCCCCTTATATACTATCTTTTAATTGTTAATTACTTGACCATGTTTTACCTTTGAATTTGTACTGTTTTTATTTATAAGTAGAGTATGTGAGTTTGTAAGTGGATTTTTAAACACACTTTACCGCACACGCGCGTCTGTGAATATGTTTACGTAAGGCAGCGTAAATTGGCTGACAGCCCGAGCAGTGTATACCCAAGCCGTAAATTGTCGGTGATTAACGTCTCATCGATCAGACAAGGGTTGGGCGGTTAAAAACCGCCCCCGGTTTTAAACCAGCGAAGTGTTTAACCGTTATCGCCCCGATCATTTACTCCCCAAAAAAAGGTCAATAGTGGAATTACTGGTCAATTGGAAATTTAGAAGTTCCTTTCCCATTTTAAATACATTTCATGCAAAATAATAGATTCATAATCTTTTCCAAATAAGGCTTATCATCAGAAGCATGTATTTATTGATCATTTAATGTAATATCATTTATTACACCCCAGTGAAATGAAACTTCTGACCTTTTCCAAAGCTCTCATTTCTGCTGAACCCCTATTTTATAACTTTTTAGTTAATGGGCAACTGTTTCAATGCAAATACTGATAGTAGCAACTTTTCAAGCAACAATTCTGCATGTTTAAAGATTATAAAATATTGTCTAATTGACCTAACTTACTATGGTCAACAGATCTTCAGTACTCCTACCATGTACATTAAGGTTACAGGTAGTATAGTTTGACCAATATGAGAGACAAAATAAATTTCTTACTTATACCTGGACATAAATATTACAGCTAGGATCGAACTTTGAGCACTGGATCTAGTAAAATAAATATAAACTGGGTGATGAACATTGTTGCCAAAAGACAAGTGCTCAAAAGTGGAGCAAGATATTACTTGGGGTCAGGTATACATGGACAAGTGTTAATTAACATACCCAAGGGTCCAAGGGATGCAATTGTGTTGTTAATTGTTTATGAAACAAATCACCCATACTGAACACACCAATGTGATATTACGGTACCTGATGAATACCCCTTCAATAATGACTTTATGGAAAGATCAAGGGACTTGACAGACCCTGCTTTTGCTAGGACAAAAATTAAATAGTTTATTAATTTTATCAGGAGCATTTTCTCCAATTGAATAAATCTTATGCATTAAATTTAATCCCTCATTTGCCATGAATGTTGCAAGTGCATGTTTTAAGAATATTACAGTATTAATCATCATAATGAACTCGTTACATTTAAATAACCAATAATGATAGAATAACACCATTAAATCTTCAATTGACCCACAATCGACCAGTATTGACCGGTTTACCAGATTTGACCACGCGGCCCGGTCAAGTACTAGTATGTGCCACTTTTTTGCCAACCGTCCGACAGATTCATGCTTATATTTGGCAGACCGGAAAATTAGTTCTGATTCAACATAAAACCAGGTAAATTTGCTTACTTGGGACTAAAAATACTAGAATTACCCGTGTTTTGGAGATATCCGAGGTTTAAGAATCATGTTAAATTATAGTAAATACGGCCCGGGACCGGCCAACTTCAGGTCGACATATCCAGAGTGTTCGACATAACAAGAGTACCTGTATTTGCGAATGTACAACCTGTGTTAGTATAAGTTGTTTATCGTTTCTTAGAATGTAACCATGTTTTAGTCATATAGTTGTTTTATCTGTCTAAATGTAAAACATGTTGCATTAGTATAAAGTTGTTTATTCTGTTTCTTAGAATGTAACATGTTGTGTTTATAACTAAGT
>CAJDSM010135637.1:0-13335 GCA_903981925.1 Ostrea lurida | reverse complement strand
TAGAACCCGAAAATTCATATTTGGCTATTGGTGTTGTCCAGGTGTGGCTTACCTTTGGACGAAATGGTCGATAAGGAACATCTTCAATCTCGAGGGTAGATCATATGCATGATATGGTGAATCTAGGTGAGAGAGGGCTAACACTTAAGCGCTGAAGAAGCATTCTGTAGAGGGAAGAACAGACATGCAAGATTCCAGTACCCCCCCCCTCCCAAGGCTTGTTGGTGGGTGGGGGTGGTTACAGAGTTAAGATAAGGAGGCTGCCATGGTTCAGTTCCATAATCTGACATAATATAAATGCAATTAAGGAGATGTTTTTCATAATATTTACATATAAATTACTATCTACCGATGTTGGCCCGTGCCGTGGCGGGGTCAGTAACTCGTACCTCCCGGGATCACACAAAGTTTAGCAAATTTTGGCGGAGGCTTTTCTGTTCTGATTACACTATTGCATTTAGTTTTCTTTAGACATGTGCAGGTGTAGAGAAGAAGATTTGTTTGGAAAGTTGGTTGGTCAATTTTGCCCACACCCCATTCCTCGGCCAGGGGGCAAGAGGACCTGAAAAATTACCAACTGTTTATGTGCCGCTCTTGTCACAAAGATGCTTCATACTAAATTTGAAAAGAATGGTTGGATACAAAGGTAAATGATCAAAGTTAGTAATAGGTTCAAGTTGTAAACACATTTCATCATTGGACCGATTTTGGCCCTCACCCGCTTAATACAAAAGCCCTCCCTAGGATCTACGAAATTTACAATCTATAATAGAATAATCCCTTGCTTCATTCAAAGTATTCATTTAGTTTTAGAATTACTATATTACGCATTAAAGAGGAGATATTTTTCAAATGGTTTACACTATACACACGTACCAAGTTGGCCCTCACGCCCTGGGTCAAAACCCTACCGCTCGGATCACCCAAATTTACAACTTTTGGTAGAGGCCCTTCCTGCTCATCAGTCACTATGGCATTTAGTTTCTCTTCAGGCCATGTGCAGTTTTAAAGAGATTTTGAAAATTGGGTCACTTTTGCCCCCCCCCCTCCCCCGGGGTTTGCAGAGAGAACCTAAATTTTACATTTTATGTGCCCCTTGTCCCAATAATGTTTCATACAAATTTGAAAAGAATTGGAAAGTAGTGATCAAGAAGAATTAAAAAAGTGTTCAATTTGTTAACACATTTCATTCATTAACCATGTTTGGCCCCCACCCAAATACAAACACCGACCCTAGGATCACGAAATTTACAATTATGATAGAAAAACTCCCTGCTCATTCCAAATATCCATTTTAGTTTTAATTTACTATTCAACAGCATTAAAGAAATGTTTTTCAATGTTTTTACACATATACACCTATGTACACAGTTTTGGCCCCCGCCCTGGTGTCAGAAACCCCTACCCGGGGATCACCACATTTACAATTTTGGTAGATGCCTTCCTGCTCTACATCACTATCACTATGCATTTATTTCTCTCAGTATGTGCGGTTGTAAGAAGATTTTGAAAATTGGTCACATTTTGGGTATTTTGCCCCACCCTCCAGGAGTGACAAGAGACCTGAAATTTACAATTTATTTGCCCCTTTGTCCCAAAGATGCTTCATACCAAATTTTGAAAAAGAATTGGACTGTATGTATATCAAAGAAGTCAAAAATGTTCAATTGTTTGGCGGACGACACATCGTCGCAGCGACGACGGACGAAGACAGTTAGAATATTTCTAACTGTGACTCGGTCCCCTCATCACAGATTAAAAATCCTTCCCTATATTCGCAATGTAGCAAATCGGAGTGGATCCACTCCGAATTGAAATTTCACTGCTATTCGATAGAATGAGCATAAACTTAGGTCTTATTTAAATAGTAACAAACCTTTTTTGATATTTGTAAGATCAATTTAAATGAAAAAATAAAATCTTAAGGAAAATGTGTCCACTCGAGTTGTTTGAATATTTCACGATTCAAATTTGACGCCCATTTTGCCGGAAGTGGGGGTAACTTTCAGTAAGGCAGCATGCCAATATATATTGAAATCTTTAATTACAATGCAAATATCACTAAAAACAGTGGTTTTAAAATCGTTTACAGTATTTATAACATTTATATCTCATTTTTAGCCCATGCAGACCGTATTTATAAATTTCGTTTTGCTACGAAGCGAGTATAGGGGGTGGAATTCTATCGTTAAACCGGGTCCGGAGGACATCTGTCATTTAACGATAGAACGTTCTATCTAGACGAAGACCAATTGCAATAGGTCACCTGAGTTTACTCAGGTAACCTAAAAATACGCAGAAAATGCCTCTCCTTTTCAAATTATTTGTGAAAAATCCAAGTCAACACATTATCTTATGTTAAAAACATATATTCTATGAATTTTCATCCCAATTGATTAGATGGAACTGGTGTTATTAAAATTTAAAACCAGCATTGTTTGTCATCACGGAGCAACGATAACGTTAAAACCATAACGTCACGATAATGTATTTTACAGTGTATCAAAATAAATACTTCTATACATCTCACTCGAAGTCTGTAGCGCTCTACCAACTCATAAAAACATCTCTATAGTACTTGACATCTAGTTGGTTAACAATTGTTCGAATAGTATAAGTTAAAGTTCGTCGGACTTTTCAATTTTTCTACCTTGTTACTCTGCTTTAATTACAATAGGAGAAACATGACGTTATGAAGTCTTTCGATGTGATTTTTACTGATAATTCGCTCTTTCCTAGGTCGTCAATCATTCTGTACGGAGTTTCTACCTTTCAAAAACCTCTATGTCATTTATAAAGAAATGCAGGCCTGTCTTTTAACATATTTTCTTTGTCTAGCATATTAAAAGTTTGTATTGGGGGTTTTCTTGACGACAACAATAATGCTAGCGCTACTCGCTGCTCCGTAACGTCATGCGACGTCGGGGCATTTGAGCAGGGAGGGATCTTTTTCGTGCCACACCTTTCCGGTCTCATCCGAATGACCGCCCCATTCAGTCGCCTCTTACGACACGCAAGGGGATGCTGGGGACCTATTCTAACCCGGACTCCAAGGATCGTTTTAATTTAGATACATCGGTTTGTAATTAAAATTAGTTGGATTTATGGTTGAAACATATTTACCAAATTTGGCGCTAAATAAAAGATTTATGACAAAAGTCTACGTATTTTTTGAACGGCCCTCGTAAAAGGAAACCACTATACGAGGCAAAATTTATTCAAAAGCTTGTACGTAAGAAGAAAATCTCTTACTTAGACCTTCAACCCGGAAATGCTGTCTTACCTGCCTCTTTATCGATTTTTGCCCTTGTAACAAAATATGAATGGGGAAGTCAATTAGAAATTTGATATGTGTAATTGAGTTTCTACCAAATGAGTTTCTATTTTATTTAATCAAATCGGCGTTATGAGTTATTGTGCATGTGAAATACACAGTGAAGGGCATTAACCATTAATAGTAATTAATCTGTGGTGTTAAAAGCTGTTTTCGCCAATAGTAATTAATTTATAGCATATGAAGCTGTGTACAATTATCAACGTTTGGGATTATCTTGTAGCATACAGATTAATTTTTGTTATGAAAAATGAACTCTGCATGTTTTTATATGGCTTAGTTCAATGTCCATTTCGAACAAATCCCACCTTGTATCCAAATTTAAGCATAATATCAAGTTGAGACCTCGTAATACCCATAAACACATGTTCATCGTCAACTTCTCATATTTTTGTGGCATTATTCCATTGTCGACTACATACATGTGTTTATACCTCAACTGGTTATGCAAGACGGTCTGTTTTTAAATCGAGGAAGGCTATTGACAAATTAGATAATGTTACAGGTTTTTCAATAGTCTCGTTTAACATTTTGCAAATTGTTTAGTCGTCATAACGATATAATTTACCAATGCTACCTGTCATTGGGTATGATGCTCTCTGACATGTTTCATGACAATTGAGACTGTTCTGACAACAGATTTTGACTACTGGTCACTCATTTAACCCGATTGAGATACACGGTTTCCCGCAGATGTGACCGGTCGACAGGGGATACTTTCTCCTCCTAGGAACCTAATCCCACCGCTGATATGCCCAGGAATCCGCGTTAGTCATGCTCTTTAATTATCCCCTCGCCCAACTAGTTGCGGAGGGGATGTGCGTGTGTATGTGTCTCTTACAGCCTGTAAACGAAATTTGAAGAAAAACCCTTGCACTATAGATTACCAACCTTTACATACTTCTGCGACATTGTAAGAGGATAAACTCTAATATTATTTTTATGTATTGTAATGCACTTCATCATTGGTTCGTTTGAAATCGCGTGTTAAGGTGGAATGAAACGTTTGACTAATTTTTGCATATGAATTCAGTCATAAATATGAAATATTGTAAATATTAATGAGGCAGCAGTTTAAATCCAATATAATATAAGATGGCAGCAGTTTAAATCTCCAATTCACCAGTTGTTTATTTTTAGGATTTTTTAGATTTTTTCGCCCAAAAATGATTAAAATACCTTTTTGATTAACCCTTTCCATTATTTTCAAACTATTTGTACTGAAAAGTTAGGTGCAAAATGTATAGTAGATGAAACAATGAAAAACCAAAATGTATTCAGTGTACTATTGTTTTTATTTTGAGGGAAAAACATTGAAAAAAATATCAGGAAAGGAAATCGTCTTTTTATCATATGCAGCAGGAAAATCCACTGGAATATCTATAATTGAGAAGCACACTGTTAACAATAATATTCAAACCAAAATTTAATGAAAAATTTAAAAAGGAACACTAATAATTTTTTTCCAAAAAACTTGAAAATAAGTATCCTTTAACAAGAAGTTACCCTTCTTGAATGTATAGAGACTGAAGGTGAGATAAGTGAGCTGGATGATGGACAACACTTAGAAAAGAATTATAATAAATATCAGTGTAACTGGTGTTACGAAATCAAGTGGATTTACCCTTGCTGTTATACATTCTGAAAATGAGGTTCCTAATTCCTATGGTATCACGTGGTATGAAAAAATACAGGGGTAGGGTCTCTAATGTTCTTGTCTAATTGGCTGCCACAACTGAAAAAAAAAATGACGAATTCTTAGCTTTACAAAGTGCTGAGTGTAAGCTGAGTGATGAGATGATAGTGTGAAGTGAGATGAATGCATAGTCCCATTTGTACAATAAAATGAAGAATTCAAAATTAAGAAGCAAAAACATGACGGGGAATTAAGAAAGTACTGAAAAAATGCCCAGATTTCAGTCGTTTATGAAATTGAAAGACTGTACCTTTCCAAAATTTCGATGAAGGTGGTTTGGGATATCAATTTGAAAACATGTGTTGAGTGCAATTTAGTTCTTATCAAGTTAAAAATAATCGCCGATAATGTCACAGTTCATCGCGACTGAAGTTAAAACTAAACCATAGGGCCCGCGGTATCTAGTGGGGAGCTGTGGTGGGAGTATATATCCAAGTTTTCATTCCAAAACTCCTTGCAGGAAAACCTTGGATTTGTGTGGGGTCTATATTGAAATTTAAAATACGTACCCGAAGCATACGGAATGGTCAACAGAAATTACCCCTGGACGGACCTGCATTCAGACCTCAATCAGTTGACCATTCTTTCACTCAACTTTAGTTCAGAGTCCTTCTGTTTTGGATTGTCAATGTTGATTTTATGTAGCACCGTCACTTGGCTGATCGAGGTTGTTGATTAAAACGTTTACATGACTTCTTCTTAATCAATACTTTATTTATCTCCACACACAAGAGTCAAATTTGTTGCGGTTCTATACTATTTTCTACCCGTCTACCAAAACGTTAAAACCGAAACGTAGACCGGTTTCAAGCGAAACTACTGTGGTCGTGTGTGTGGCAGTAAACAATATGGACGACGTTTCATTACTGTAAACCGGGCTTAAATATAGAAAGTTGGCTAGTGGGTGGTGTGGCGGATCAGGAGGGATTCGGGTGGGTTAGGGGGGGGCGATAGGATTTTTTTCAAGAGCAGGTGGTTGGTCTGGGGGCCGGGCGGTGGCTCTGTAAGGAGTGGGTGGAGTAAATTTGAGTGGTGTATATGAATTAGCCCTGTGCTAGTGTAGTGGGATGTATGTGTGTGACATCCTTCTCCTATGTGTGCCGTGGTGTAAGATTCGTATGGGAATTTCCATTGGAGGATGCCATAGGACAAGGTAAGATTGAAAGACTGCTAGTCAGGCCCCAGTGGTCTAGGGAATATGGCCTGTGGCGGTGCGGTATGAGGTGCCAGGGGGCGAAGCCCCTCGTGTGAGTAAGGGTGGGCGTAGGGTGGATGTGATTAAGCATTTTCGATTTACTTGCTGGGGGTGTTTTACATGTAGGACCTTAGAGGATCCAGGATGGGCCCTGTAGGGGGTCCAGGTGGGCGAAGCCCCCGGAAGCTGAGAGGTGGTGGTGGTGTGGTTAGTATTTTTATTTTAGCGTTCTACGGGGGTGGTTTTTTGTTTTTTTTTAAGGGGTGGGGGGGGCGTACGCCCGGTACGCCTTTCCTTGAATCCGCGCCTGGGAAATGCGGATTGCTCTGTGGTCTTTCTAATATATAAAACATCAAAAAACGTAGGATTGACCTTACTGGGGGTCTATTATAGATAAGGGAAAACTTGTAAGTGCAACAATGATTGTGATTCGCTGACGTTGTGCATTAACAGTATCAAATTCTCTGTTCCCGGATCACGTTCACTACTTCTGTGACTCACATAAACGTGAAATAGGCAGAGTTCTCTAGTCACAACATGTTTTATAAATGATTACTTTTATCAGTATAGAAGAACCCTACACTTAAATTAAAACAGCTTACTATTTTTTTTTTAATCTCAATGTGTTAAAAAAAGGAAAAACAACAAGGTGGCGAATATATGAACAGCTTGATATTGTTTGAAGCGGTAACATGTTAAAAAAAGAAAACAGAAAAAAGCAATTTGTTTCTCTAATTTTGTCGAGCTTTAATTTAAAAAATAATATAACAATGTAGTAGTCCATTCCAATTGGTCAATCCATGATAGATATATCGACTCTCGTCGATATGCTTTTCATGTGCAAGTCGATTATGAAGATGGGCTCTCGGGTTATGATTGTCACACTGGTGTGGGAAAGGCTATTATTGTTATCATTAATGATTTAAGTATATGGTGAATATTTCAAGATAAGAATATATCGGCGTAATTTCGAGGTCACAAGAGCCACGTTTGGAGTGTAAATTGGTACCATATTGATTGGGTACCGAGAGATGAGAGTTATTGGGGGTACCAGTTTTATCCGGGTATTTTTAAAGGGACTGACGCACAATGTTTTGATCAAAGATTTTCCAATTTTGGATGTTAAACATAAAAGAGAACTCATGGTAAGTTTATATTCAAAGTTTGGACCTTGAAAGCAATTTTAGCCGTGGTACTCTTTGTTATGTAAACGAAAGACGTCGAGGTCTTTTATACCCCCGCAAACAAGTTGGGGGGTATATAGGAATCACTCTGTCCGTCTGCCTGTGCAGATTCGGTCCTGAGGCCTTAACGTTTTGTCTTTGAGAGTAGGACACCATATTTAGCATAGGGCTTGATTGTATCACTAATGAACGGATCTAGTGTACGTATATTTGATTGACCTTTGTTATTAACCTTGACCTTTTTAAGATAAACAATATCAGTTTTGACATGAATTCGTGTCCGGGCCAGACTGCTTTTTGTTCTTACAAAGGCATCCTGTATTTGGCATATGGGGCGTGTATCACTGATGAGACGAAGTTGGTGTCGCGTATTATTGATGACCTTGACCTTTCAACGTCAAAAAATATAGGTTCTTTTTTAACATGAATCGTGTCGGGCCAAACTTCTTGCTAGGATCCTGTATTTGGACATGGATGCATCAGTTCATGCGGACGAGTGTGTCATGTACGCTGTCTGTCCGTGCTCGGTGGCATGTGTGTTAATTCTGTCTAGCCATAACTTCTTGTTCTTTGACGTAGGCATAACATATCTAGCATATGAGGTATGTATTAATATCGAGAGTGGTATTGTGCATAACATTCATGACGTACTATGTGCTGACCTTGTCATTATGACCATTGACTTTTCACCTCACAGGTGAAAGGTATAAGTTATGATAACATGGAGTGTATCACCATGAGATTGATATTTACGGGTTTACGTCGCCCCCACCGAAGAATTATCTTCACTCCCATATGGAGGATGTCACCAAATGCACGGTTGAAGGGCCTGCCAATATTGAGGCCTCATGCTGGCACTCGGGCCTTATTTGAGCCAGGGAGGGATTCTCTTATCATAGCCACACCTGCTCCTATGTTGAACACGGGGCCTCGGCTTTTTTCCACAGGTCTATATCCGGAATGGACCCACCCGCCGCACATTCAAGTCGCCCCTTAACGAACAGAGACCAATGGAGGACTGCTGAGGACTATTCTAAAACCCGCTGACTCCCCAGGAGGTGTTGAAAAGTGACCTTACGTCATGACCGCTGTTATGACCTTGGATCTCAAGGTCAACTTAAAGGGTTTTTTAACATGCGATTCTGTGGGGCCAGCTACATTTTTCTGTTTCAAGCTCAGTGACTTAGTGAGCCGTAAAGATATTGTGGGTTTTGGCGGGCGGTATTGAGAGTTTACCTACATCATTCTATATATCCACTTAAACAACGCTACATGCGATTCTGCTGTTTCGCAACATTTCGTCAAAGAAATTTGATTCAAACCTTTTCGTTCGTCATGATTAAATAACCTTCAAGTAATCGAAAATGCTCTGATACAACACAAATAACTATTCAGCAGCTATAGTGCTTCCTTTTTCCAGGTCTTAAAGTACTTGTTTTGTTATATATATTGGATCAACTTCCGGTAAACTCTTGATTAAGAGAGAAGCAGAGAACCAATTGATGATTAATGCCAGAAAACCGAAGGACCGGTGGAGGATGTTTAAGATTCCCTCCGGTACAAAGCGGGATGAGGGCCTAAATGCCAAGCCCTTCAAACTGGCCAAGAAAATGTTGACCTAAGCGCCTCACATGGAAAGGATTTTGAATCGAGGAGTTCCATAGCTTACTGTAGTTTGGGAAAATATCGCAAGGGCGGTAACAGCCCAGCTTGGATTGAACATTATCCCACAAATGAACTAACCACACTCGCCACTAAGTGACCAAACTGCACATGATCAAGATTACTTAAAACGTTCATACAAACCACATTGATAAAAAGTCTAGCTCACTAGCGAGACTCATGTATCCAGTTTCCTCTTAAAGCTGGCCTGCGTTACACTTACTTAACAAATCCCTTCCACCTTTTCAAATGTTTGAAATATTCGAAAAACTGGATTGAAATTATAAGATGTTTTGGATTGGTCAAAGACTACTGGCATTTCAAAACCATGAACTTGCAATGGGCCATCGACCTATTCGCATCTTTCTCTACTTAGCTCAGACCTGGCTTTCTTGACTGTTACGCCGATAGAAGTACCTGATTTTAAAAGTAATTACATAGGGTTGTTATTTGCGGTATGTCAAATATACATTTGCAGTTATATGCTCGTAGTGTGTCGCGCGAGAAAAACAGTCATCTATGTGGATTACTCTTGCTAAGCAAAAGAAAAGAAAAATAAGAAAAAACAAAATCCGCGTATACATGCCGCAGATAGCTGACTAGTGGACGTATCTTATGGGTGGAGAATCCCAGACGGCCATAATCTTGGACACTAAGTAGTATGATTCTCTCATATATGACATAATATTTTGTAATCTTATACTCCACTGATGAGTTATTTACAGGAGGACAATGTGGGGCATTTTACCCATCCTCCCTACCAATATCTTCTCTAGATAGAGTGTATAAAAAGTTAAAGCTGGTGTGTGAATCTGAATTCCTACAATAAAATAAATCCAAACCTCTCAAGTAACCTAAACATTTTTAGAATTCCTTTGAGTATACTTTGGTTATAATGGCATAATAGAACTAAATATACTTGATTACCTTAGTATGACAAATCGATAATCTTGTAGGAGAATATCAATTGGAGGTGTTCACAAAATCGTTGCCAGGATCGCTCCTTTAGGTTGAAGGACATGTATAATGAAAAAGGTGCCAGGCGTATAGGTGGAATTAGGTGGAACGCGGAGTTATTTATACGAAATAGGGAGTCTTTGAGTAATGTTATTTCTCTGAAATCTCTTCGCATAAAACATACCTTGATTTAAGAGGCCAGTCGTCATTAATAATAATCTCAAGTGAAAATATGAGCATCGAGATTACAAATACCAACACCTCCAAACATTTGGCAATGTAGTGAGTCTAACTTTGGTGTAGTAACAAGTATCTCTTTTCAGTAAAACAAATCCCGTCATGAGGTGTGATGGTTTTTTCATTTTCAAAATTAGAGTAAAATTTGATATGATATGGCTCAAATGAATTTAAGAGACACATAACCCTAACAATATTATTCCATCTTAATTAATTATAACGATTTCATAAACTCGGATGTCCAAGAATCATCCTCGCATGATCGTCTCCATCAACTTCTGGGAGAAAAAACAAACGTCTCAGTGCGTTTTTGCAACGAGTAATCTCGGACCTGTCCCTTAACATACTGTCGACCAAGCATCAGCTGAATCTATTAATGCGCCCCGTGTTCTTTTAAGTGTTCGAAATTAGGCGGGCGTGGGCCACTTCGTGCCGGGGGCATCTGGCAGACTTCAGGAGGGTCGGAAAATTTTGAGGAAAACTGACTAATATTATGAAATTCTCAAATATGGTATAGGCATCTCCAGGCAGTATATCAGCTAGATAAAGAAAAAGGATGAATATGTATCATGGAGTCTTTCTCACACTCAATCATTAGCAAATTAGACGAGGTTTAATTTTTGTACAATTATATTTATCACTTGTTTGGAATACTTTTTTATTATCGTTTATCAGTATTTTACACTGATTCTAAAAAAAATTGTAATATTCATTTGCATTGGTAACCACTTATTATTATGGAACAGCTCATGTCATTAGTAATGTACCAGCTTATAGATGAATCAATCCGAATTCTATGGTCTATATGCCTCGATCAAAGAAATACCCATAAACCTATAATATAAACACTTTTAGAGTATATCACATTGATGTAACATTATGTAATTCACCTTGGTGTAATGCTTAAACTGATTACATTGTAGCTTATTTTACGCTTGAATGATAAACTATAGAGTTACCATATAAAATTAATCATCATACCACATTGTCTGTAACAGTTTTTTTTTGAAATTCTTTGTCATCACCATAATTAGTACCAAATAACAAGCTGCACATCATGGAGAATTGGATATAAACATAAATATTTATAATGTATATCACGGAGATGGATATAACATATACATGTTTTATATTATGATGTTATGTTATTTACTTATGCTGCAGCAGTTGAGACGAGGTTTCTTTCCTGGGTAAAAATCACCTGTTGTCTTTCAGGATCAGGCAGCAATATCCGGTGGTAATAATTTATAAACAACTACTTTGTGATGTCGACAATTGATAGACAACTACTGTGAAAATGCTGTCATAATTCTCAATCATAATCACAAAGCTTCTATATAAATTCTGATCTGTCAATCATATTAAAATTATGTGCAACAGAATTTTTTTAAAGTAGTTATGTGGAGTCAACAAATGGCAACAGTGGTCTTGACCTTTATAATGAGAGCTTGACTCTCCTATATGTAATTCCAGATTGTATAATTGGCCAATATCTACTTAATTTCTGCTATCTACCCAAAGTCTAACTTTAATCAATGCAAATGCCAATTTTTGTCCTGAATATCGTTGCTGAAAAACAAGAGCAAACGATTGATACACAAGAAAAAAGTCAAAAATGATAGATTGTTAAGGCAATGTCTCTGCTCCTTGTTAGGTGAATGTATGGGGGGAAAAAAACTGAATAATACTCAATATTTGCATTATCATGTAATCTTATTTACTTTAAACTTAGATTTTAATTCTTCTCTTATAATGTAAGAGACTACTCTGCTATCATTCGAGGAGGACCCAATCTTTGCATTAAAAAATTTGACCTAAATCTTTACACCTGAAAAAAGGAAAATATCCATATTTCCTTTACCAGTCTAACAAGAATAACACACATATTAGGTTTTTGTTTTTATATTGTATTGTATAAGATAATACAGGATGATCTTAAAAAATAGCAGAATGGAAAATCGAATCAACAATACTTCATATATCGTCATCACATACACTTGATCCATGTTGATGTAGTGCTTTGTCGGCATAAAAATTTATAAATTAGCATCTATCATGGCAAAGAACCAGCATGAATTATGTGACCATAAAAATACTATAACAATTCAACAATTGAAAATTATATCATGCCAAAAGCAGTTCGACTAGTGAATTACGACATGAAAATTTGATTTTATACACTGAATTTTCTTGTAATAGGTCATGAAATACTTTCATATGTAATCAAAATTTATGTTCATTATATCCCTTGGCATTGTTATTTCATTAATTTATAAAAAGGAATATTTTTACCTGGAGACAAGCTAGTAGACTGACATATATGTACACTTCATTAAAAACGATAATTTATTACTTCATACCACTCAATTTAGACTAAACAGCTTCCGGACAGATCCTAAAAAAATCAGCACATTACTGAACAATCATGATGTAAACTCATGAGTACTCACCTCAAAAACCAGACATTTAAACTTCGCTCTATATGATAAAATTCACAACGCTTAAAGATCTCAAATCTCCGAATCATAATATTACAACACTATCCATATTATACAAAATCAGACTTTAATTCTCTCCTTAACTCTTTCTTAAAATGATTAGACTTGGTATTGAGGTCAAGTTTACTTAACGCATCAATATTATGAGAGATACACCAAAAATTAGTGTATTCATGAGTTCGACAAATCTCATATATTATCCTGTACCAGTTAAAATGCTAGTGTAGCCAGGAATGATTTGTAAGAAAGTTAAATATGTGATCTTGTCAATGAAATGTTTTTGATTACATTGGGTTGTTATTTAATGAATCAATACTGTGTGGTATTTTATCTAATAATTTATTTTATTTATTTGCGCAAATTAAATGAATTTTTGTACTTTAATAGTCTATCAGCAAGCTAGGTAATCGCTTAATGAGCTGCTAACATCCCTCACTCTTCGCTCAATTGTCTAAGAAAAGTCTACAACTAATGAAGCTTAAAAACTTTGTGAGTTGGAGGGAAATCTATGCAGTGATTCAAGAACTAAAACCATCTTATCCATACTAACATAAACTTACATAGAACCTGTG
>CAJDSM010135634.1:75-16023 GCA_903981925.1 Ostrea lurida | reverse complement strand
CCGGCCTATCAGTTGCACCATACAGCTCGTCTCAGGCGGTGATAAAAATATGTTGTACGGCGTTCAATACTGGAGAGTTAATTAGGGTTCTCTGAGCATTGTTAAATGTTGGGCGAACAGATGAAAAATTGTATATTGGCCATAAGTAGTCGGCTATTACTATCACTGGGCTAACATTTAATGCTGAATCAATGGTAAGTATAATAAAGGTTCGAGTTGACAATGGATTTTCTTAATGACACCACTTCTATAAAAATAGCAACGCTAACCACTTCAGGATGAGCCTATATTGCTGTAGGGTTCGCGGGCAAAAGTATAAATTTATATAAGCCACATATAGCAATATGTATATGAAAATCAGTGTACAAACATCAAGTTTTCCTTGAAGTATAAGTTTATAAGGATAAGCACTCATATTTTAAATAAAAAAGTCTACTGTTTACTCTCTTAATAGTGTTTTTTTGTGGTGGTGTGGGGCTTAAATTTAAGAGGTGGTCGCGCCTTTGATGTGAGGGTCTATTTCCATTGTAACTAAAACCACCGTGGGTTGGCCCCATCCTACACCATTAGAGTTTGCTTGTATTTCCCTCGATATGCTTGACATAAACGAATCAATCATCTGATTAAGAAGTGGTACATACTTAGTATGAATACAACGGAAAAAAATCTTAATGTTCTTTTCTATTCTTGCCTCACTACACCCGAAGTTATTTCCGTGATAAGCACGATGCTAGAATGGAAAACCAAATACTTGGTGGAAAAAAAAATGAAGGCCCTTCTAACCGGTTCGAAATTTGGGGAAGTGTAAGATATAGTTAGGAGAAAGAAAGGTGGGTCAAATGATTAGGATTTTTGGTGGAGTAACAGCCGGCGACCATACCGTACGAGTTAGTGGTGGATTATCTTAGTTATTGAGTATTTGTCCATATGCATAACAAGTCTCTTGCTAGTTAAGACTAATCCGAGAGGTCAATATAGTCCTGGGGGGGGCATTGGTATTTACAGCACCACTACCCCCTCCACCCCCAACCATCCCCCACTCTTTGGAGAGAAATCATATACTGCTACATACGACCTATTCTACGACTTGAAATCTGTATCTTCCTCTCAGCTTACGGCTGCCGTGTAGTATAGTCTTAAAATTGTCTAAATCGATCTCTAGACAGAAATGTACAGTTTCTCAGGGCCGGGTGTCGCCACTTTGATTAGAACATCAACACACTGAATTATAGTGTTAAGCACTTTGGACACCCTTTAAACGGGATATTAGCTAGGTCAGAAGTGTAGTCAGCAGTCACAAAGTGGCAGTGGATAATATTCGTTATCAAAAACCATTGTCCTAATATACCCTAATACAGGAGATCTACAAGAGTGATCGCCTAATCTCGCATATCAGTTATAAGGCGTTTCAAGACCATGTAGGGTGTTGATGACCCACCATCTGTCATACGACCCCAATGCTAACAACATATTTTCGTCCAGGAAGAGTCCAAACTAGGCATTGCACGCGTTTTTGCGAGGGTAGGGGCTTTCAGTATAGTCACACAGTTAGCTCAGCGGAGATTCGTCATCCTAGACAACATTGATCAAAGATGAGATTATGGATGAAAATATTACATTATTAGAAGGAAAAGGTAATATCAATAGTTATGATCAGGCTTGATATTCTGCATACTAAGCACTTCATGTACACTCTAAGTCTGGTGAATATAAATCACGACAGTTTATCATCTTCTTTTGTCTGATCAGAAATTATTTCAAAAGTATATAATCACACAAACCTCTATACCATGAAGTTATTAAGACTCACTTGTTGAAAATATACCCATAAAAGTTGCAGACGGCAGACGTTCACGAGGAACCAATTCGAGTTGACCAGTGACACAAGAGACGATACAGTAGCGTGGAGAACCTGGTTAAGGATACTATCAAAGGTTATACGCGCGCTGAACATATTAAAACCTCGTGAACGCGATGAGTTACCTTAGGAGAAGCATGCAGCTAACAACGGTTAACAATCTGTACGTATCACTTGAATCCGCGCCTGAAATTGTCAAATGCGTCAGAAGTCATACTATTTATACAGACAGTTCATACTGCGAGCTCGACTTGGTTGCCTTTAACCTGTGATCTTATCTCGAGACACTTTTCACACTCGCAACAACAGAATTGCACATGTAGTTATATCGAAACGCTGGGCACGCAGACTTGTCTGCCCTAATTCGAGTACGAAGTAAATTCGGAGAGACCAAAGGCGTAATGCATCACCCATGGATAGTAAGTAGCAGCATTCTTCATATAGGACAAGACGGTATTATATTGCCCGTCTCATCTATTTTCTGGTACGAGCTGTATCCTAAAATAATTTGTCACCGTCGCATAAACGAAAACAAAACCTGGAATTCAGCTTGATGTTTAATGAGTGAGATTTCACTAACCTAGTATTCATATCATTAATATAAGTTCACGCCGTGACACACTCAGTTGTAACCCATAGTATTTGTTCTACTAAAAAGTTAATAGGTGAAAACCATAAATTAAAATTATAAGAAAGAAAAGTGAATTTCTGTTGGTGTGGTGTTATATTTTCTATTATTTATTGTTTTTTGTATGTCTGTATAGCTTTTATATAAATGCACATTGAAAGGGTATCAGGAATCATTATATAATTATTCCGATGCGGTAAGTTCTCCCTAAGTCTGCGAACGACCATGTCTGCTAAGGTGAAACCACGTATGTAACGAAAAAAAGTAAATATCTACAGTAATAAGAAATAAAGTCGAGTTTCTATATACTAATTTTGTACGGAGAATAAATTCTATAGAATCATGACTCAGTGCGACGTTTGCGAACTAATTTTACGTCTATCTGATTCTTGTGTCCTGATCCCACCCAAATTACTATGATAATAGTAATATCATGACTGGAGGCATCATAAATAGACTACTAGGTAAACCATTATTGAGTAAGCTAATCTCTCGCGGCTGTCAAACACTATAGCCTTATCAACATCACCACATGATATTGAAACTCTCCTCCGTATCGTTATGCTTCGCTCTTCACCACGTCTGATATTCTGCGCTCTAAATTAAAACCACACCATTAGAGGGCTCATTTGAATGAGTGTTCCCCATTAAATTACTTTACCCTCGGGACTTAAACCATGCCGTTAACTTGTTTGAATTGCAAATTCAATGTCATTCATACCGCCCAGGTGATGACTTTCAGAGCATATTACTCTAAGCCACTTATTATGTAGGAATTCTAGGAGAGGAGATACGGAGGGACGTGAGGTACCGTTCATATGTGATAATAAAACATCTTAACATGCATATTTAAAAATGAGTAGAGCTTAAGTATATTATTTCTAAACATGAACGTCCTTGGTTATGTAACCTAGAGCCATCCGTATATCCCCTCTTAATAAATGATCCGAGAGAGAGGGCACTGCGATTGGGGTGGGTCGTAGGTGTCAGGGAATAGCAGACCCTGAGGATAAACGACCTAGAGACGACTCAACGATGTTCACAGCAGGTGCTTGCATTCGAAAAAAACGATCCCTCCGCTGCTACAAAAGAGCCCAAACCGAATGACAGCGTATAAATTACGTATAGCTAAATTCTCGCAGTTCCATTCTATGACGCGAACAAGATCTGTCCTGCAATCTTAATTCATAATGAATGTGACATGTCCCTTGCACGATGAAGGATGGGACATTTAAAACCACAATATTTAAATATAATCAAAAATCTAATTCCGCATTGCAAATTGCAATTAAGTGACAGGATACATTAAACGACAGAGAACTCACATCTATAAATACCCACATGCACACCACTCAGTCAATTCAAATAACATGAAATATAGTTGGTGTAGTTATGCTCAGTCATTGGTTGCTATTTCTAATTTATTTTATTGACGGCACAGGAGAGGATTAGTCGCCATTAGATCATAAATTCAAAATATGCGTATTTCCACATGTAGAACATTTGATATTTGCTGAATAATTTTTCTCGTAATCTTTGTACAAATAATATAAAATACACACTATATGGTACTTCAAACTATTCTTAGATTTATTCTCATCAAATATCAAATTATAATACATTTCAGATTAAATAATCCAGATAAATATTTTCGCTCTCCCAGACGTGCAAACTAACGAACGAACGAGAATGTTCGAAGTTCGTTATCTTTACCTTAAGTCTCTACGTTTTATTTGAGAAGTCTGGAGAAATGTGGTAAAAACTGAACTAAAAGTTACGTGTTCTGTTTCTGTGCGATCTTTGGTGGGCTAAATACACAGTATGAGAAATTAACATGGAAAGTAGAATACGTAAATAGCTAGTTCACTATTAATCATTAACATACATCATTTATCATTAATGTCTTTCCAGCATATGCCATGCTCAGCTCAAGATAAAGGCATTTATATGATGTATAAGTTTGATAATTATCAATAAATCTGCCTCTTAAACTGAGAATGAACAAGAGATATTAAGGTCTAGAAACCTAATCACTCTATCAAGGGCTTTGCGCGTCGATATAATTCTCCGGAATATAAAATGCAAGAGACATTATATGTTAAGGAGACCGACCATAATAATCAGAAAGCCAGAAATGAAACTCATTACAGTGAAATTGACAGCACCCATTAGAGTTGAAGATAAAGCATAATTATCTTATGGATTACTCGTGTAAATAATACAGGTGTAAATCGATGCGATCACATAAAAGAATCATGGCATAAAGATTCAACATCCTAGATCAAGCGTCATGTAAACGAACGGCCCCCCGCAATAGCAGACGCGACTACTCGTTTCTTGACTTATCTATACATTGTTCTTATTACAAATACTAGTCGATGATTGAGAGAGCACTATTCCCTACGCATGACTTAACACTATGTCTGCATACTAATTATTCACCAAACCCCTTGAAATGAAATTTTTAAAGGGCACAAACTTTCCTGCGTGCACCTCAAAAGCCCTTGAGTCTAAGTGTCCGCAACTTGACTATCTTGTTACCAAAGAATTACAATATCGCGAACATTTTACCCCCTAACCACGTCTCACACCAATATAATAATGTTTTCAATTTAGAGTATTCCGAACAACTATCACAGAGACTTTCATAGAAAAATACAGTACTGAGCATTGTACGCAAATAAGAATTTCAATATTCCAAACTCAGACAGCCACTGATTGCAATCAATCAAGACATTCTATTAATATAGTCTTTGCAAGCCAGTTTTGGAATCGGACCCAATTCTAGGCCATTGTGATTTTTTGGGCGTGGATAATAACTAATAGCTACTATTGTTGTATGGATCCGTAGAGGGCGAGGAGACAGAATCATGGAACACTGAAGCGAGCGATATTATCTATGTTTATATTGAATTTATTAGTTCAGTCACTAATGACACCCCGAGGTCGGCTTTCTTAGCCCAACCGCAAAACTCTTCCGACGGAGACGCGCGAGGTCTCGGAAGCGAAGGCATTAGAGATAACTTATATTTTATAATTAGAATGTAGGAAAAACATTCCCACCAATAGAGCTCAACACAAATTATCACATGATAAAAATCACACCTAAGTGGACAAACATAGTGCGTGAGTCTCGCAAGCACACACACATATAATCCACTTACAGTTGCTATAAGTCAATTTTACACACGCGTGACGGTCCTTATTTTGTCGTGGTGCCGAGACATAATAACATCAGGTACTGTACATAAACTAACCACAAATAGTCCTCTTTAATTCAATGCGTATAATATATCTGCCATATTGTAGTGTCGTTTTGTTCACTTAAACTCATAAAGTCAAGCAAAATAACAAGAGAGCATTGAATCATTATCCGAGGTATGAACACATTTGGGTGTGGATGATGGTAGTATAATCGGACCGGAGTCTCCACTGTCGACTAGATTAGTTAAAATTGGACTTCTCTTAACCCGTATAGCCGCAACTGAGAATGATTATTGAAGAATACTAACCATGAGGCAAGCTCCATTACATATGAACATTTGATCACCCATTTTAGTTATAGAGCCATAAGAAACTACATCTTCTTGGAGGGAGGTCAAAATAGAGAATACATATGATGACATCAATAAATATATCCTGTATCTATCATTGAACCATTAATCGGCTCTAATATATTAGATTTTAGGGCTGCGGTATAATTTATATTTTATTATACTCATCTCATCTATGTATTTTTATAAAATATGAACCTTTTCTTTTTTCACTGTTAGCTTGCAAATTATGATTATTCACTATTGATATTCTATTTATTTTTTATCTTATTTATGAATTTATTATCTATTTTGATAAATATTTATTTATTTTTAGTGTATTCATAAACGCTCTAGTTGATGCTTTTTAAGTTTGGTCGCTTATGCACATAGTATCGGTCAATTAGATTAGATCAGATTATACAATTGAAGCACATTGTTTAACTTGACTAACCCACCAGTCCCCACAATTATTTTATCAAAAATAGTCGAAGCATCTAGATGTGAGAAAACAAGTGGAAGACATAAAAAGTTGGTAAATATTACTATCAGTCTACTTTGCTACCCTTTGAGTCACTTGGGATTTTATGAGGGGAGCAATAAAGATCGCGGAGCCCCTAACAAATTAAAAGTGAATCTTGCGTATATATCATTCAAAAAAATCTTCTTACTTCTTTGACTCATCTGTGACAATGTCCTTGAGTAGATAACCAATAATATGCATAGTGTAGATAGTGTAGAGACAGGAAAGCGCTCTTTACTCAAATTGAAATTGGGTGTGATCTCTGGTGTACGGGGTTTTCCCTGAGCCCAGGCGGGGCAAAATTGCTAGGTACATAATATTTATAATGATAATAAACCATTTACATGATAAATCATTGATTCATTTTAATATGTTGAATGTTAAATGTGAAACTAAATGGTCGGTGATTGCCTTTTTATCAAGAATAATGTATTTATGTACTTCGTCTACAGCGGAGGTCGGAGCTTAATTGGTTATTAACGACCCAAAGCATAGGGCATACTTATCGGAGGATAGTGCACATGTACCTTTAACTTCTTCTGGATAACCACTCAAGATCGAATGCTTCTTTTTCAATATTTGGTGCTATGATATACAGCTTTTGTGAACAAGAGTCCACATGTCAAATGTAAATTTCAGGTTCTCTTCTTCCCCGCCTCCACCGGGCTTTGCGGATGAGGTCATGCATAAACCTGTCCACGATTGACCCTAATTTCAAAAAACTTACTTCTCCTTTCCTTTGATGCATGTGCCTGAGGAAAGAGACACAAAACTGCACATGTGAGAGATAGATGCCATTGTAAGAGCTCAGCATAAACTGTAAAACAAATTGGTAAATTATCTGAGTGAGTGACCAGTAGAATATCTTGACTCCACCCGCCTTATATCTCAGACAGGAGAATTTGCTGTTTCTAGTAAGGATCGGAGCGGGAAAAGTATATTAAAATTATGGGGGATATTAGTTTTGGTTAGACCCCACACCATCGTTCATGTCGCGCATACCACCCTAGACATTTTGCCGGGGGACGAGACGTGGGGGGATAGGGGGGGGGGGGGGCAAGCGAGATGTGATACTAAGAAAAAATCAGGTGTATATAATTAAAGACCATTTGCAAACGCATTCACTGTTCGAGCAATATGACTTATTAATGATATGAAATTTTGTAACTAACATACATTTCGAATAATTATTGAGATTGACACAGTGGAGCCCTTTGTTCATATATATACCCGAACTCCCAGCCCCCCAAAACTCCCCCCTCCCAAGCTTTAAGCCATCACAAGCATTGGGGTGGGAGTGGAGGGGGTGTTTCGATGAAGAATCTGTGTTGGCTGGCTCTGATCCTATGTGAGTGCCGTTGATGTAAGAATGGATGTCCTGATAGAACGCTCTATCTTAAGTGGTGTAGTCCTTACTCCCTACGAAGGTGTCACTCAATGATCAAATAGCACACATATTGGTCTTTAACATACTCTCAATATTAGGTGGACGAGATATTGGTTCACTATCTCATTGATATGTTATCCTATAGCTGAGGTCAAACAACAGGGCAAATAAGGTGGGA
The DNA here is from genome assembly GCA_903981925.1 of Ostrea lurida. Classification (NCBI taxonomy): domain Eukaryota; kingdom Metazoa; phylum Mollusca; class Bivalvia; order Ostreida; family Ostreidae; genus Ostrea; species Ostrea lurida. The sequence goes on along the minus strand of CAJDSM010135634.1, from coordinate 7,916 downwards.
CACCCTGGCGAGCACACGTCGTAGGTGGGGATACCTGGGTTTAGAAGGTAGGCTCATATGAGTTACCCTATTCCCCAGCACTTTGACCCATAGGAGCATCACACTTAACTATCTACCATACTCCACTACTCCCATGGGAGCGATGTTCTCAAAGAGATCATGCCGATTCCTCGTTATATTGGTGTTGATGAGTATTTCGCGCACAGAGAGCACATAAATGAAAAACCGTAGAGGAGCAAACTGAGACCACAACAAGCCCTAGGCCTTAGTGTTAGATACTCCAGGCTATCCTACGCCGAGCAAGTTATGAGTCGCTGCTTATCCTAAACCTAGATCCTACTAACCAGTAATTCCAATCCATTATTACTCCATCGATCGCCTACTACATAATAAGGCCGACGAAGGGCGATCAGTAAGTACTCAGCAATACGATTTTATGGATCATACGAACAGTGACTAAAGGTCTAGTGTCTGGCAAAAAACACAGTAAAAAACAGTCAGAGATACTGGTAATACTCCAGGTTAATCGTATCCGCTCATTCAATTACTTTTGTCCATAGTCCTTAGTACACCATAGATCTCCATGAGACCATAGTAGGAACCTAAACGAGAGTTAGGTACAAAAAGCACGAGTCATATTCACTGAGACTCATAATATTACTAGTTTTCTATTACATTCAATTCTTGAACATCCCTGGCTAAGTAAAATGAGATTCCACAACTGGTGCATTTCGTATATGTGGAATCGGAATGCGAGATATTGCTGAGTACTGGGAACGATTTAACATTGGGAGACGCAAAAGATGCGTACTTGAGAAGTTTGGAAGAACTGACAAAATATTGAACAAATACTTAAGCACCTGTCGGATAGGGTGTAGGAACTATTTGAACATCTAGTGAACTACGATCACATGGTCTCTGACCTGGTGCCGTCCTTGTTTCCTATCTCTAAATAACCCGATAGGCGACTTTACTTGTTAGATTCAGTCACAATGTTCTTATGTGAGTTAAAGGCGTTGTAGAGTGTCATGCTATATAAAGTCTCGATGAACATTAGAGGTAGCATTCCCTCGCGAGGTTTCGCTAGCCATATCTGTTGAGGAGTTATATGGATAATTGGAGAGAGTCTTGGAGCCTGTACGCATTCTGTCTCTTGGCAAATAAACAGGAATTCATCGTTTGATAGTATCAAACCACTGATCATCATATAAATCCGCTAACCAATAATGAATTAGGGGCTGTAACTCGATTAATTTCTACTGTTTTTATGATGGATGTGTTGTGTCGTATCGTTTGAATTGTAAAAAAATTCAACGCAGTGACATATATTATTTAACGCTAAATCGCACCAATCGAAAATTTCGATCTAGTGCCGGGCATTGTAAGAAAGCAAAGTGCCAGGTCCGAAGGAGAAAATTATTTAACAGCTGCATGCCCACCACCTATGTCCTGCGAACTTGGAAGATAGTGGCCTAGAATCCGAATCGTATATGACACATTGCGTTATTGTATATAGACGAAATTATTCCATTATAGCATTACTGATCTAAAATAGACTACACTGTAGATACCATATAATCAGAAAAGTCATATCATGCCACACAATTCCAATAGCGCGTTTCACAGTAGTGTGATATACTGATTGTGTCTTCATGTGACGTCAACAACGAAGAGCTTAAACTCCTCAACGTATGAGGAAGGCTAGTTCGTCAAAAGTCTAATCTACAATGACTTCATATCGATGATTTTTTATATGCAAATAATTGGTTTTGAACCCCTGCGTTTAACGTAACTCCTGCGCGCAGCGAGACAGACAGGTCCTCTCATCGTATGCCAATATGGCCGCACTTTTTTAGCAAGACTTCATCACCGAGGCATCCCCCTTTAGCGCGAGAGGAATTTGGATGAGCCTTTTTCTCGTTTTTAATGTCAAGGTATCATTGGTCCGCCGCCGCAAAATTCAAATGGGGTCATCTCCTCTGCGCGCAATTACTTCAGATTTCGTGTGCCATAGATTCAACACCTCAGAGAACATTGTTTGAGGAATATATGCTTCCCATGAGTAAGCTAACTGGATAATATTTGATTAAAAGGGCGAGTCTAGAATAGTTCAACTGAAGTGACGCAACTATGACGGAATGGAGCAGTAAGTCTTCCAGGAAATTTAAAAGATTACCTGTGTTATTACATACCCTGCATAGAGTGGGGGCCTTAGTGCAGAGTGAATATAAGTTCTGTTGTCAAATTGATTAGCCTGAGTCCGTCACCATTTTTTTCTCTCACAAGAATAAATTATAAAGTGGTAAGCACGGGAATATACAGTACATTGTCTCTCTATATCATGGATTTGTCGTACTCCTCTGCCTCTATCCATTGTGTGCGGCGACGATATCTGACCCTTATACTACTAACCTTCCCTCTCCTCGTCATATCTTTACGGCCTGTACGTTTTTTGAACCAAGTCTAACCGACACGCCAATAGTCGTCATTTATATGACTGACCGTGACGAGATAATCTAATTTAAACTGATCTAATCATTATGGAAATATAAAAAATTGTTAAACACTGAGTATTAACGATATTTATATTATAGTCATTAGTAACTCCACTTAACAAGCGATGTTCCTTCTACAACTTATTGACTCGTTTCTGAACTGTTTAATTAGAGACCAGTAGAGCTACATCTAATAGTAGGCCACCCATCTCGCGTTCGCCTCCCCCAAAAGTACAGCTAGAGAATTACTTATTAACCTAGGCGATAAGGAACTGAATGTTACTGTTCACCTTATGATATGTACATAATAGCAATAATATAAATATTGGTGGAAGAGGAGAAAGTAATGTAACCTATCTCAATAAAATGAGCACATTGAACGTGAAATCTAAACTGCTGACTGGCCGTGTGGGAATGGCACTATCATCTGACAAGGGCAGACTTTTACAATCTTTAATCTGTGCTCATTTTTGAGCCAAACAGGTAAGCCTGTGCAAGTTAAGCATTCACGCAGACGTTCATGGTTCATCTATATCTGTGTCCTCTAATTGAATATAGGCACAATTCTGTCTATAATAATTAAATAAGTTCAGACGCGAAAACAGCCTAGTGCAGAACTCGTAGCTCTCTGAAAATAATTTTGGGATTATTGCGGTATATTATCGACTTTGATTTACCCTAAGGTTTGGGTATGCAAGGGGTGTACATGTACACTCACATGATACTCGTCCCAATACGCTTTTTCAGAGAGCTACGTGACGCATCCATGGGTATATTGACACTTAAGAGCTCCAACTAGCTAATATTTCGTAGAGCAAGAATACCTACATACTTATTTTCAGAGAGAATAGCATGAGCGCACACAAGGTAACATTAAAGAAATATCATAGGCATATTATAAGGATTATCCGTAAACTGGAGGGATCATTATTGGTGCCAAACCTGCGGAAACACATCAGAAGCCGTCAGTTCTTGCAGTCTCATTGGATCAGGACCCTTCAGCACCCAATTTAGTCGGTCCCCTTTAAACAAGCAAGAGTGACTCACACACCTCTGACCCAGATCCCCCACGATGGTTGTTTTCTTGTAATGACATCTAAATGATAATGAATGATAATATAGTTACAATTTGTCCAAGAACTTCCTGATTCCCTTAACATTCTGCCTTTCACTGAGGTTTCTAAGCATATTTTGTACAATCAAACTGATTAATGCACTTGTTTCATCTGAAAATGTTCATGTGAAATTTAATTAAATCAAAGCACCTGCTTTTGTGACAATGCATCACAATGAGTAGAAGACCAGATCACCAATGGAAATAAAACACTGTGCTGCTTAACTGAAATTTTAAAATTTCTTCCAAACAAAAATAAAACACTCATTCTTATCAAAAATCTGTTTTAGGTTTTTCAAATTACCTGGACTATTATTCCTACTACAGACATTTTACCTGTGATAAAAAGGTGTTGACTAATAAGTAATTAACAGATTCTCTGATCTGATCCCACGCAGTTTATGGTATACCAAGACATTTTACACCTTAATATAGACATTCTTGTAAACAGGCTGGCAAATGATGGTAGGTAAATTTGGCATTAATCAAATACAGCATTAATAATGTTCCTGACAAAAATGGTGAAAAAGGGAGAATGGAACTGAATATTAACTGTATTAACCTTTGAGCTTTCAAAATAAAATTCCATAAACTTTCATACAACCATTTTGCGCACTGAACTTCAGCGCGAAGAGATAAACATAAACAAGGAACACACACGCAACTCGTGAGCATAACTACATCCTTCCTGCGAGCTTACGGTTCAGAATCCTGTAAAAGTCCCATCTACCATGGTTCGCCTACGAAACCTGATACATATGACTTCAATTTCTGACCTGCAAACCATTTATAAATCGACGCGCAATCTTTTTTCAAATCATGCATCGGTCGATTGTATTCATAGGTGTGCACCAAGTTGTAAATCCGGAGCTGTCACGACGTTCGGCTCTGTACTCCGTCAACCAAGGTCCAAACACACAGTAGACGGACTAACAAAACCGCAATACACTCGCATTCTATAATTTATTGAAAAATGTCCGTGCCTTGATGGGCATACCAAAATTACTTATGGAAATTATCAATGACAGATATTGTTAATGGAATTAACATGTACAATTAAGTAGATCTATGTTCTGTGACAAGCTAAATGGAACACGCCTTTCTAAAATTTTTTGTAATTGGCAATTTGATATTGAGACACACCGTCATACAACTGGGATCTGACTGTGTTTCGTGTCTTCGGAGTTGTAGTGCGATTATGACTCCGTACACAAGTATGATTGAGACACTATTAAATGAACTGGTAGTGACCAGTATTCACTATTAACTCATACTAATCGGAGAAACTGTTTGGTAATAGCATCTTGATGGTATAAGGATCGTATTAGGTTATTCAAGAAAATGTATAAAATATGGCCGGTTACCGCTTCGGAAGACTTTTTTTAAAGTTAATCTATAACGTTTAAAGCCAGTCGAAGACGACACGGTGATCGATGCATTAAGCCTTTGCACTCCAATGAAATTGATTTGTGTGAATCGAGAGGCCCAATGGCGTATACTTTTATACTTCCACTTGTAAACAAATGACTATGAAGAAGAAGTGTAACCTAATAATCATAATGAGAGGGACGACTTAGTTGTCTGATAGAGACGTAGACGAAGAATCAGTATATGATCCCCTACATGTAGCTTATTGAGATGTAGTCCATCCCCCCATATCAAAGAGAATTCATTTCCTTTTTTCAAAGAAGCTCTGAACGATATATGTGAAAAGTTTCCACGTTATAAGATATGTTGAGGCTACGAAAAATGTTATGATAGTAAATATCGTCACTCAGGTATTTTTAAATATCAACCATGATATGGAGAATATAACATGATACATACTTAAGGTAATAAATACGTTTGTTTGCAAATGTGCGATAAACACGATGACATCACAATAGCCTGTATCCAGCCCTAGGGGCTGATAACCTGTATAGACCTGCAAATCCATAAATCAGCCCTCCGCATCGCGGAACAAGGCTAACATCTTCGTATCCGGAAGCCAGCTTTGGTTTTTACGTTTCCCGTGCTTCCAATCATTTTTGTAGTAATCCACATTACAGACGAACGTTAAAAAAAATATGACTGTTGTGTTGTTATTAATAGTAATGTCAATAAACATGAATAATAACTACCTATTTCCACAAATCAATATACCCGTACAGCCTTCGGTTGTCCAATTCAGTCCCTCGGTGCCTTTTCGGCCCTTGGGCTGATTTGGGCGGGCTGATGCACAGGGTGTGATAGTGGAAACTAGGTATGTATATCCTGATGTATCGAAGCTATCTATATACTTTCATGCTAAATTAGTGGAAATTTTGAATGAATTTTGGTGAAATATATCAGAATTGGTTGTGATAAGACACTTTTTTATATAGCATTGCTTTCCCTCTGCAGGCCATGTAGCTATTATCTATATCACGCGATTATGTGATCGCAATCCCGAAGGTGAAGTGGGGAAACTAGACGACAGAGAGAAAATGCCTACAATCGTTTCCCAACTGGGGTTTTCCCACATTTTCCACCTAGGTTCATTCCCCACTAGATTTCTTTCAGAGAAGGAGAGAAAGAAGAGAGAGAAGAGATGAGAGAGAGAGAGTAAGAAGAGAGAGAAGAGGAGAGAGAGAGAGAGAGAGAGAGAGAGAGGAGAGAGCTTTAGATCGAGCTTCCAGACTGGGTTTCATTTCCCTACCGAATTCTGTCTGGGTTCGTTTCTGCCCAATTCTCTTTTCTTTCCTGACAACTCTGACTCCGGCGTGTTTGATTGCATAAACCGTTTTGTTAAGTAAAAATAATTGAGAGCAATCTGACAAGAAGTAATATCCTACTGACGAACCGGAAGATTAGATGTACGCACGAACTATACGGAAGGTGGAGCTCGATTGTATAAGTTGCTCATTCTCAGTTTCCAGCAAGCATGCAGCTCTTGCAAAAAGGCGTCTACGTCACTTTGACGCAAGACGCCACATGACAGATAGACAATAAATGTCTGCGCCCAGTGTTGTGGTGAGTGGGATATATATGTTGGGTTTCAAATAAGTTCGCCTGAATGTGTTTTTGATTTTTAGGCTTTTGTCAAAGTTTAGGAGAAAATTCCAATAATATTTTTATCTTATTTTTAGTAATATGGATCCGTTGGGTGCAGTTAGATAGGTCCAACCCCCCAGCTTATTAAGATAAACATACCTACGGCATTAATATTGTATTAATAACGGGGAAAGTTCTCTCAACTTTACAGTACTGACCGGATCAACAGTCATTGTGATCAAATTCTACAGTATATATCTTATCGGGGTGCAGATACTAATATACATCAGTAAGTAAAAGAAATTCTTATAGAAGTATTACATGTAGGTTGAGCGGTGGTCCGTTTGCAGCCGAGCGCGATGAATTGGCGAGGCATATATTGTTCCATGTACTGTCTGTTTAGGGCTAGTAAGTTAGGTCTTTTTATCAATGTATAAATTGAATTCTTTATTTTTTTTAATACTTATATTTTTTCAGACATCTGCTAGTATTCAATTGTCCCATTTGCAATAAATACATTAAGATTATGCATAAATCAAATGTCAAAAAATTCATACTTACGCATGCTTGTTTCTTTTTTTTTAATGAACACAGATAAAGATAGAGAGAGAATACGAATGGGTAGTCTTGATGAAAAGATTAGGTTCCATCGTTCCAGCTGGGTATCAAATGACCATATTCCCTCGGTGGGTTAATCAACCATTTATGTAAAATAATAGAAATTATAGTGTGTGTTCAATTTTAATGAGAAACAAATTAATAAAAGTAGTAAATTGCAAACGAAAATGCTGCAAACAATTATCTTGTCACAGGTACAATCTCCTCTAATCTGTTGCTCGTAAATATAATATATTTCAGGAACTAAGCCTCAATTCCAATTATAATTCTCCAGAGCTTTCCTAAAGGGAGTCACCAGTGGTTTCTATGGGAGGAAGAATATATATTTTTGTATTAGTAGTTTTCTTTTTTTTTTATTTCTTCTTTTATTATTCTTATTTTTTTTCAAGGATATCCTTAAATATATATCATTTTTTTTTTTATTTTTTTTTTTTTTTTCTTTTTTTGTGATTTTTATGTTTTATTTTTTTTATTTTTTTGTGTTTTTTTTTTTTTATTTTTTGTTATATTTCATTTTTTTTTTTTTTTTTTTTTTTTTTTTTTTTTTTTTATTTTTTTTTTTTTTTTTTTTTTTTTTTTTTTTTTAACACGAGTTTTTTCCT
>CAJDSM010135623.1:2969-16419 GCA_903981925.1 Ostrea lurida | reverse complement strand
TTAGTGGCTGCTAGCTTCAGCCTGGTCAGCAATATACCGTATCTTTGTAAAGCTACATTCAAATTAATCAAGATAGAGATCATTCACAAATTGCCAATTTGTGTTTTAGTCCGCAAAGTTCGTTTGTAAATGCCCTTTCGTGGTGTAGAGTGTATTACTGTACCTATACGGGATCCAAACTTTCACAAAAACCTTTACCAAAGATACGAGTATATTAGCTGACGCAGGCGTGAGTCTAGCGCCACAACCAGCAGCCATTAAGCCCGTAGAAGCTAGCAGCCATAAGGAAATCATCATCCGGGCAAGTACTGAAGTACTGCAAATAGAAAAATATTATTTTGAACCATTTTAACAGGATAATTTTCAATTCAACTCTATGTTTTCAATTACTTAAAATTAACATATACAACACTCGTTGTCGAAAAACACTTAGCTCCACATGGGAAGTTACGCTTTAACGGAAATTGATTGGTCATATTACAGTAATTTGTATTAGAAATGTTGAGAATCATGATAAAATATATGTTCATTATTATACACTCTATACGTAAATTGGAAAGATAGGTAGATATTTCATTTGGATAACATAGGAGGTCCTATTGGGTACTCCATTTCGTGCCAGTGAATAGGTTTAGTGTTTCTGGATACCCGGTTGAGTAGTAGTGGTTATTAGCTCTGGACCTGAAACCTTTTGAGTCAATCTTTTCCGCCAATTATTTTACGACCATTAAAAGGGGGCGCGTTCTAAAATGACGGGCGGTTGCTCCATGTAGAACTATCTTAATATCTTTCGACAAGACAAAGGGACCTTTACACCAGAGTCTACCTACTGCAAATCTCATACGTTGTTTGAGTCGCGTTATCTTGCGGACATGTCGACTATCAGCGGCAATGGTATCAGGACCCCCTAGGGCTATCATTTATCCCGCTTTCAGTTTGGGGCTTGTCTAGTAGATGGGCACCCGGTGGTCTCAGGGCTGGGACCGATTTCGACCTCCCCTATCTCCATCTATACTGTGAAAAAGGAAGTAGATGACTAAAGTGATTCCAGCCTTTGAGGGTAGACATAGAGGCGTCCTATATGTGAGTTACTTCCATGGCCATTAGAAACCAGATTAATGGGGGGGGGGGTCTCTGATACCCGGAAGTGTGGCTTAATTAGCTCACTCTGACACTTTTGACATTTGTCGCGTAAACCTTATCCGACCATTAAGGGTTTTATATGGACGGCTTTGTCATGAGCATTTAGTTCTTAAGACAAGACGGCCAAGTTATGACTATGCAGTGGCAAGCCGTAACCTCAGGGACTCTCAGGGCTATCGATGATTCCTACTTATCAGTTTAGTGGCTGTAGGTTGCACAGTGCAGGTGTACTCCAACCTTCAGGTGTGCTTCCCAGGGTGTGCGCTGCGGGAATCCGATTTCGGTAGTCCTCCTAGTCTCCACGTACCTATATCGGTAAAAAGGAAAAAAGGAGGAAATATTATGGATGAGTAACATCAGAAAGGGTCCTATTGGGTACTTCCAGTAGCCATTAGGGAAAGATTAGCGTCTCTGATACCGGCTAAGTAGTGTGGTCTATAAATATAAGCTCACTACCTCGAACTTATGACATGTTCGCAACTCGTCACCCTGAACTCTTTATCTAAAAGGGGTTTGAATGACGGCTTGTAGAACTTCTATTCTTTCTAGAAGATTCAAGAGCGGCACAATGCTTTACTCATCAGGGCCATGCGAATTACAAATCCAGAAGGTAACGCCTCCACACCCAGGGGTGACCTCATCACCCCTATCCCCACACCTTTGCACGTGTTGGGCGCAAATTATCCAAGCAGTAAGCTTGAGTTAACTGCGTGGAACACGGGATTGCCTGTATGGTGGGAAAGCGATCTGGACCCGGGGTGCCTCTGCAGGGAAAACAACTACGGGGTACAAGGCGCTGCAGAAGGGGTGCTCTGAGATGAGAGCGGATGAGTAGGCTTATATTAGGCCTGCGCTCACAAGAGAGTCGGAAGACAATGCCCTCACACAACTCCATAAGGACAATGAGCCCCTAACCATCCCGGCAACGCAGCAGGGGGAACCGCGTTGCCAAGTGGAAAAAATGCGAAGGAGTGGATAATCAAGGAAGATCAGAGCGTAGTACAGGTCAATGGACAGATCATGTGATGGGGATCAGTAAAAGCTAGGTTAGGATTTGGACAGCCTCAGATATAACTAGTGTCTATATGGGGACAGAATACACACAACAGAAGACAGGAGGGGAAAACCTGTTCTGAATGTGAAGGCACGGGAACCAGGCACGGGTGCTGCGAAGGCAAGTACTGGGCTCAACTATGCGAGAACGAGAGGTAGAAAGGAGGAATTGCAGTGATAGAAATAGATACATCTATAAGAGTGTGCGTGCACTAACTCCATAGCACATAGTATTGAGAACGAGGTATAGGGGATGTTAAGAATCAGATCAGGGCTTAAATACAGATTGTTTCATCGTCCCAGAAGTAGAAGATGATGCGAGTTGGGCGCCAGTGCGTTTCATGGAGATATATGTGGTGGAAAATAAGTGTGTTATCCCACAGGTGCGACAGATATCACCCTCGTACAACCTTTAGGACTTCAACAATGTTGGATTTTCGGTCTAGACAATCTTTTATGGCTGTAAACTGATGAGCGTATGTCTTAGTCTCAGAGGCATTGATATAGAGCACTAAAATGGCTCAAATGTACGATCATAAGAGTCATTAAATATAGTTTACATAATAGTAGTAATCTGAATGTATATATGGTAAGGATTGTCTAGTCAGTTGACCTTTCCAAGAATAATATATCTACAATTGTATATTTAATTTTATTTTTTATGAACAATGTTGCAGAACAAAGCACGCCATTTCTATGAGTCGTACAGAGCTGCAATGCACACACAATGCTTAGACGACATAATGCGGGACACAGTAGCACATCTGCAAACTTCAGAGATCTATATTATTCGTTGAAACAATTTTTTACCCATTGATAGTCATTTTTAAACTGGAGATATATTCTGATCCAAATAGCTATACATATGGGCTGATCCAAGGCATAGTGAAGCAAGATGTAACTGAAACATGCACAGCCATACGGTCAGACTATCAACTTGTACTCATCTTAGAAGTTGATATAATGACAGAGACAGGGTAGGCTGTAATATACGATCTGATCTTTATCTTTCAAAACCAGTGTATATGCAAAAAAAGCGCAGATACACATGGAATTCTAAAGTTAGTACAAAATGTGTTCTATGTTGTGGTGAATTTATTGCTGCCTGATGCTTATCAACTTGGAGGATAAACTAAAATTTACAGAGAATTGTAGAAAGATATAAGTTAAACTGATAAAACACTGTATGTTTTCAAATATGTAATCATATAACTGTGATTATAAATGTCTGATCACGAATATAATCGCATAATTTGTAAACCACAAAATTTGTTTTCCATGTGGAAGAAATGTTTTCAAGTAAATTCATAGACAGTCTGTACGTAAGTTTTTAAAATTAACTATTTTGAACTTCAAGTAATTAAACTTTACGTTCCATTTTAAATGGCTAGTTATACTTCTATTCTATCAACCTCGATATTTTAAAAAGTGATCACTTCTTATGGAAGTTTTTTGGATGTATGCCAATGACTCTTTCCATACAGTTTTTTGTATTGATTACTGTGCATCTTTCGTGAGTACTTTGATTTGTTCAAGAGTTATCGTATCCGACAAAGAAGTTATTCCCTTTTTCTTATGATCATAGTTGTTAATTTGTGCCTGATGGTCTCACGATTTGATTCAGAACATCATTAACTTCTGATCATATGGTTTATTAACTCAGTGTCACTTTTAACCCATTTGCTAAAAATGATACCTATAGCTGAAAACGGATGAAATGCCGTTAATAATTTTTAGATTAACAAAGTCATTCGTTGTGATCTAATCACACACAAATATCTTGTTTGATGAATACGATCACACGGATTACCAAGTTTCATATGAAACTCGCAAAAAAGGAGAGCACACCAAGAGTCGTAAAACCAATATATACACAATCCGACACACAAGATATTCTATTTATTGTCACACAATGTAGCTTGTTTGATTAAGTCCCTGATGTTTTTGTATGGGAAAAAAAACCGACAATTATTAAGAATCAGTTGTAAGAGGGTCCCATGTGTTTAATTGTAACAATCTGACTCAACCGTTCCGATTTCTTTTTCACGAATTTTAGAATATTTCAAGGAATAGCAAGTTGCTGATTTTGTTGGTTTTGTTTAAAGATTATGTCTGATTTTTGACACACACAATCAAAACAAAACCCAAAAAAAAAAAAAAAGAGAGATGAGAGATGAGATAGAGAGAGAGAGAGATGAGATGGAGCTTAAAAGAGTTACTTTAATGAGTGAGGAGCAGAGAGAGAGAAGAGAATACACCGTTTGAGGTAATTAATGAGTTATTTTTAATAGTGGTATTCCCAGTGAACATCAAACATTAAATTTTACAGATTTTTATTGAAAAAACAATAATACGGGATCTGGAAGATCGACTACCATCATTTTAAAAAATTCTGGGTAATCTAGAGAAACAGAGTCTGTTAGAAACAATGTTCTAGTACCAGTGTTATCAAGAACGCATTAATTCTTCATTATCACCTAGATTCATGACACAAGAGGTTTGCATATCAAATATCAATGTAACATTTGATAAATGTAAAAGTCTGAAACTGTACTTTTTGAGAACTTAATTGAAAAGCGTAATGCCCACCTTACATCTGTGGGAAAACAGTTCTCAAAACAGTCTGGATAGGATTTAATTATTAAAGATAATAGTTGAGTGATAGTATTTTAAGATTATTATACATAAGTGACAAAGTGAACAATTATGCATTAATGGGAATACAAAAAAGCATTGATGTGTAATAATCAATAATGCGTCGCCACATTAGATACAAATCGAAGTATTTACGAACATAAGAGTAAGATCTCGTGCGGATCGATCATCAGGGGACTCTTGCGTTGCCAACACCAATGCACTGATCCCTAACTTATGATCGTATTTGATCAGTTTAAGAATCAATTTTCGAATTGACTCGGTAAACAAGCTGACGGTCGCAAATCTACGTGGACCAATCCCCAGCTTGTGCCTTGCTATATATAACAAGAATTACAAATGCCGAGCGATGTGTGGAGGGGCTACCTATAAGTAGGACCCCGTCCGCCAGGTACGCGCTAACTGGGAGGGAGTCAGTCAGGAAACTAAACTTGTAGAGATCAGCTTAGACTGCTAGGTATAGACACGACGAAGGTTGAAAGACGATTGGGTAGGGACAACGGACACGTGTGGGTTCGGGAGCGCGACAAGATATACTTTCATTGTACCCGCTTCCTTCGATGGCCTCGGTGGTATATTGTACTATTACTGCATCTCTCGATGGGGGGGTGGGAGCGGTGCGTGCATCGCGCCTTTTCTCAAAGACAGTATTTTCAAGTGTCTACTATAATTCTTACTATCTTTGTTAATTGTATAGGACATTGTTAATAGGGAACAATTACAGCAAATTATTTTATGAATTCGCCCATTGAAGAGATAACTATGTTTCACAAATAACAAAATACAAAAATACATAACACGTTGAATATTATTTGTGTGTACTATTGCAATTTTGTTGATTACGCAGTCGATTTGCTCCACTATAAAAACGTTTGCGTGAAATGCCAGTGTGACTTCATCAGTATCTCATGTAGAATTACTGGAACGAATCACGGAAAAAACGACTCAAGGATGGTCACTCCGGAAAAGTCTGATCACACTACTGATGAATCTTACGATTATTATTCCAACACTTCGGGCACTTGATAGTGAGGTAACTATAAATACAAATTAATCAAACAAAAATAAAGAAATCGAAGACTGATTGTTAATAAATGGCGAGATGTGGGGTGCGATGGGGGGGGGGCGGTTGAGTGCGAGGTGGTTACTGCGCTTGTGTGAGGAAGAAACAATCAGTGACTTGTGAGGGAGAGGAGACACTTGAAGCTGGTCCATGAACCCTCAGAACTAGCATTGTCCCCTTGGCGTTTGCCACTCGGCGGACTATGATAAGAACGTCAGACACTCAAAAAGCTTGTCAATGCTCTACCACATCCAAAGCGAGGCAAGGAATGAGGAATGGGACTCGACCGATACGTGTGGTTTTCGATGAGAATAGAGTGCAAATTCGTCGGAATATAGATTCAGGAGGTGCCAACAGGCCCACAGAAGAATGTTATTCAATACCTTGTTTTCAGGACCACAATCCTGATGCACAATGAACGGAATTCGAAAAACATTGATCGTCGTTCAGTAGCGCAAAACGAAAGGGAAAGCCGAAACAGTTGAAAGAGTTTAAAACGTGTAGAATAACAATGTTGATCTCAAGTCTTTGTGGCCCAAAAAGAGGCTGGGCTCAAATACGCAAATGAGCAGAGCGATGCTCTGAGGACACTACAATCCCCGGAAGGAAGCGGAGATGTAAGGAATGGTCGAAGTGTACCATGGGCAAATGGAAAGAGGTCGGAGGCCGTGGTGGCCGTGCACTCGAATGGGTGATATGTGGGTGGTGGATATGACTACGGTTGACACAAGTGTTAACTCGCCGTGGGACAAAAGCGTGAGCTCATGTGTATAATAAGGGGGGGGACATATATATAATGAGATATTGGGAAAATGAACGCGGCCCGTTGTGGTGTGAGCTAAAGGAACTTGGATATGGCGCAGTGGTGCGGGCTCTGGTTCAGTTAAAGCACCCTAGAGCGTTGTTATCCAGTGGCTGCCTACCCACTACCAAGAGCGGAGTTGAACAAAGCGAATTATCCTGTATAGGCACCCCACGCTTGAAAAAGCGCTGGAGGGCAAGAAGCATTCAGGATAAAGTTGTGGAAGCCGCATCGGCAGGTTGTGTGGTACGTGTGTCAAATTAGGAGAAAGACTTGAGCTGCGACGGCACGAAATAACTAAACAAAGCAATCAAGCACCCAATGGATTGAAGAAAGCGTTCTTATGGGGCAATGCAGAGGGACTAGGGCTCAGGGGAGGAAACACGGTGAAGTGAGTTCGGCGTAGGAATCGTTCGCGCGAATGGGGGGTGGCGCAGTACTGTCGTGGCAGGGAATGCGCGGGCAAGTGATATAAAGCTGAACCAGCCTCGACCGGACAGATGAGTACATGCGTGGTCAGAATGGCGGACGGATTGAGCGTTGCACGAATCACCGACAGGGACACAATGATCTTCACCGGGAGTGGGAGCTCAAACAAGCCGTGGCTCCACTGCACAAGTGACAGGTGGAACGATCATACAGGGATGCTGAGTTGCTACTCGCCAAGACATTTCGGGATGCCAAGCGGTGCGCCGTCACAAGGGCGTCCGGGTGGGCGCAAGAATGATACAGTCGCCACCTGTGCTGTCATGTGGGTTTTTACGGCTTCTGCTGAGGTGGGATACGAGATGCACGTCTGTGGTCACTCTACTTCATGGATCAATACAGAGAGGATCGCCCACTGAGAGGCACAGTACTTAAGAAAATGGGGTTGGACAAAAAACAGGTGTGCAGGAGCCTAAAGCTGTAAATTATATCTTGCCAAACGACCTCCAGAGTCGAAGCAAACTGCTCAAAGTGAAAAGAGGGAGACTGTGTGAGATCAAAGGGTTGTAACGAGTTGAGGGCGGGAGCACACCAGAATGGAAGGGGGACCCAGAGCCCGTTGCACGAGTAACTGGTTTAACGAAGAAGCACATAGACAACCGAACGACGACACAGACAAAGAGAATAGAGGGCAAATTAGGGGGTCCGCGAGTGGGTCTACAACTACGAAACGAAGGGTGGGAACGCACAGGGCCTGACTTGCGGAATTCCAATTGAAATAAAGTATGGTATATAGGAAAACAGATAGAGCGGGATGAAAAGTTGGTGGGAAAGAGGCGCACGGGTGAGGAAAACACCACGGGAGGCAAAAGTTAGAGTGATCCGCACCTAAGGAAGGATGATCGTATGGAAAACACCATAGGGAAGAGGGTAACAAGACAGGACGAGAACGAAACGACAGCATTCAATACAATTTTAGGTAGAGTGAGCTGCAAGGAAAGTGACAGGACGTCGCTGGTAAAGAAACGGCACCAAATCGGGGCATATCCTGGAGAGGAATTAAGGATCCCCAGACGGACACACATAGCGCATCAAAACAGGTGATGTTAGATGTAAATAATCACGGACCGGGAAAAAGAAACGGACCGTGGAATGTCTAAGAAAAAAATTCGGACGTCCATAGAATGAGGCACAGTATGGGGTGGAGATCAAGGATTTGTTACAACGGAAAGGGCGTCTATGCCAAATGTGGATAAGCACCAGAGCCAGATAATACGCTAACAACATGGGCAGGAAGAATAATCTCCTCGGAAACCGCGGAACAAAGAGGAATTAGCTGCCAGGGGGGGCGGTCGGAGAGTTGAGGGCAGAAGATATTGATTCGCATCGGCAGCATAGCCATAACAACGCACACGGATGTCCTGGCAGACACAGACAGGTTAGGCGGTGATATGGAACGATACGGGAGCTCACTGGCGGCTTATAGCATGACAGCACCGGGGCGTCCCACGTGCGGTAAAAGAAAGAAATAAGTGCGGATTTCTTCCGAAGACGGGGGCCAAGGGCTGAAACAGCGACCAGACTTGCGTATGCTAACATGGTGGGCGCTCTAGCGGAACCGAGCGGGGAAGGCAAGTCTGTAGGAGATGGATCGAAATAGTGTTTTTGGAAGCACTTACACTCAGAAGACATGGCAAGGAACGAGCTCAGTAAGGGGGAGCCACATCGAAGGATTCGCATGCAGAATGAATATAAGAGCAAGAATTGCTGGTGAGCGGCGGATGCCCCGAAGGGCCTGGACATGTGCCAGGCCAGCGGACTAAGGTGCGCGTGAGGCCCCGGTAAACAGGGTGCTAAAAAGCGGAGGGGGGCAAGCGTGGAGAAGAGGTGAAAGAGCGAGGGCACACAAGCACAAGCGCAAATGGAAGACACACACACTACGAGCGTAAAAAGTTACAGGGGGCTAAACAACAGGGAATACGGGGGAAGAAAAAAAGGGGCAAAGCGGAGTTCTTGAAATGTGATAGAAGGCGCAAAAGATAAGAGGGGTAAACAGTGCGGCGAGGAACGGGGTTGCGCCAGAAGGGGGTGGCAAAGGGGGTGAGCAAAGCATCAAGAATCATAACATTGTAAGTGGTAAATGGGCCAAACATATTCTCAGAACAAGATGTGCAAAACATTGCAGTACAATTACTCAGAAAGACATGAGCATGCTTCACGGTTGATCGGTGTGAGTGAAATGGGGATGCAAAACCCCGGACGTGGACAGGGTGCTGGAGGAGAGAGACCCACTGCGACCGTAGTGCGTATGCAGAGGAAACGTCTGTTGCCGACCAGCGGGGGCACGAATTAATGAATGAACAGAGCTCGTGGGCGCCGGTTTGGAAAGGCAAACGAAAAGAAAAGTTAAAGCAGAGAGGGATTTTAGCGTCGATAAGTTGCACAGACATGTTTGTGAAAAGTTTAGCAGCCCAAAACCACAGGCACGGCGGTCAATAGAATCCAAACCCCCCCCCCCCCCCCCGGTGGGAAAAGCAAAAAGTCGGTGACAAGAGGAAAGAGACACGAACGGAAGGGGAGGAAAACGAACAGGACGAAAAAGATGAAGTCAGTGGGAGTGGAGGAAGGCATAGGAGAGAAAAACTCAATCAACTGAGAAAAGAAAGATAAGTTGCGAGCCCGAGAAGCAGAAGGGTGTGAGTGGGGTAAAAAAAGAAGGAGGGGTGTGGGTGTGCAGTGAGCCAGGTCCCCAAGTGCCGGGGCCCAAAACTAAGAAACGCTGATTATATATTAATTGGGGCTGGCCACGACAGACTAGGCCAACGAGGATAGTGCCAGGGCGATGACAACACATGTGAAAAGGGTTGTAGTGTGTACACCGCGGGGAGGAGAGCAACTGGAACCGGTTGGACAAAGAAAAGTGGGCGACTGGGAGGGGGTGAATGGGGGGAGGGTGGGAAGGGGAAGAGAGAGATGGCAGTCATAAGAGTGCAGGCAGTCAATAACAGAGTGCACCAGAGGGGAACTAGCCAAAAGTGCTAAGAAACAGGGTAGATGTGGATCTTGTGAGGCAGGCCTGAAGAAACACGGAAGATGTGGCCCGATTTTTCGGGACGCGGAACACGCAAGCACGTGGCGAGTGCCCGCAGGCGCCAGCCGCAGGCGCAAGAGAACGGGCTGTCTGAGCGGGTGCCCAATTACCGAGGAAAAAACGAGGCTGTCGGCATACAGGACGTAAGAGTACAAAAAAACGGTGCACCTGTAAGACAGAACAGGGTCGGTGGTGACCGGAAGTGTAACGGGGTATAAAAGGAGAGGAGAAAGGCAGGGGGGAAACATGGTAAAGCTCACTTACGATTGATCGGCATGATAAGCTAGGAGGCATGACACAGTGGCGTGACAAATAACGCAGAGTGTAGCAAGGCAGAAGAGTCTGCGCTCAAGATGGGGCGGTCAAGGAAGCGCCGGTCCAAAATAGTCAAAAAACTAGGGACGGGGTCCAAAGCAGACACACAATAGGAGCGAGATTATAGGAAGCTTAAGAAAACGATATCAAAAACCTCTTCCCAACGAGGGAACAAATGTGACAGTAGTTTAAGGCGGATCAGGCAATCGAGGATCTGCGAATAGGTTGGCCGCCGAAGGACTGGGGAACAGAGCTCGAGGCACGGTGCGAGCCAGACGCACCAGGCCACCGAGGTTACGGGGAACCCGGCATGCATGGTCGAGGGGCCTGGTGCGGTGGGCGCCACGTGAAGCAAGGAGAACGGGTAGGAGCGGTGCCGTGTACCAGAAGCTACATTCTTCGGGAAAAATATCTCGGTCGTATTGTGCGAGACTGAGCAGACATATTTGAAAAGCTGGTCATACCGAAATTATGGGTATATGTTGTGGGAGTGCGTTAAGGTGGAAGAACGGTGGAGAAGGAGAGTGTAAAGGCCAGGGGTAAGCAGGGGAGAGTGGGGAAAATGGTCCAATGACAGGCACTACGATGTGACGCGCAGCGGGGAAGTCGAATGGCGAGGACGGGTTCTTCACGAAACTCGCAGAGGGGAGAATGCAGATGTCCAGATGCCCTCCAAGAAGGGCGGAAGGAGGGCCGTCCAACATGCAAGAGTAGAGACCCATCGCTACTGATTTTGTTCCCAGTAGCGTACATTAAATTGAGCGTAAGAGCATAAGAAAACAAACTAAGAAACCGCAATGAGTAATAAGCTTGGTTCCTAGCTTTATATGTGGGCGCGAGGGAGCGTGACACTGAGGACGTCTACAGGTAGTCGAAGTCAATGATAGCAGTATTAAAAGACATGGTGTTTAACAGGACTGTGGATCGCGGAAGAATAATGGGATAAACGAAGCAGCAAACAGATAGGGACGATGGAAGAGAATTAATGAGGGCCTGGTGCGTGAAGACTCATAAGGGGGGGGCACGTCAACATGTAAAAGTGGGAGGGGGGGAAGACCCAGGCGTTGGGAGGAAAACAGGCAGTTGAGTGGTAGGAGAGAAAAAGAGGATTAGGTGTGAGAGTGATCTGTACCGGTACTTCAACATCGACACCCACCCAATAGGACATCCAAGCGTCCTGTGGTGCAGATCAGCTTTAGGGCAGCGGGCGAGTGGTGAAACGAGGGAGAAGATTACCTTACAAGCAAATGCGAGGGCCAAAAGTGAGAGCAAAGCAGATGATGGACAACCGCACGTATGGCAAGAAGGGGGACACCGAGAGAGCCGACGCCAGGAAAAAACGGCAAAAGCGACAGCGAGCGCGACAAACCGCAAAGGATGCATGATTACGCAGAGGGGAGAACGTTAAGAAGCAGCGTACTCCAAATGTTGAAAGGTTGTGGATCCCAAGATTCTGACAAGGATGGCTGACCCCAGGAGGGGCTGCTAAACGTTGCGAATGGTGTGCTATGAGCAAAAACAGGAAAATAGATAGCGATAAGGTGTTCATTAGAAGGAAACGGAAGAAGAGAGGCAGAAAGGAGTGAGTAGCTCCCTACAGTGCAGCAAAGGGAAAGCATAGCCACAGTCACAATGTAAGACAGTTGTTGAGCGGGAGGAGGGGGCAAAGACCAATGATGTGGGCCAATGAAGGACGACAGGAAAAGGGGAAAATCGCTGGGGGCGGTAGGAAGAAAAGGCGAATAAGGAAGTTAAGTAGGTCCAGGGATCGGACGACAAAGGGAAGATGTGGAGGGGCAGGCGGGGCAGGGGCAAGGGGCAGGTGGGCCAAGTATGAGGGGCAAGGTAAGCAACCTCGGCGGCGCAAATACAAAAAACGCCATCGCACCAAAATCAAAATGGAGTGAACGAAGGAGCCACGACAGCAACCTGCAGATCCAAGAACACACGGCAATTCCTTTGAAGGCCTTCCAGAAAAAAAGCACGCTTAAGAGATCAGGAGGGCTCTTCCTGGGCTTTTTACCCCAAGGGGATCAGAGAGGCAGCTAAAACAATTGGCGAGAATCGAAAGGTAACCCACCTGGTTGAGGACAAGATAATATAAGAAGACGGATCCACTACTAAATCAAGGGAAAACATTTACGAATCGCAAGTGCCTGTTCGGGTATTTAGGTAAAAAATCGACGCAACCATCTTATATGAGCACTATAGCGTCCTTCCGCAGAAACAGCAGTGCAACGAATGATAAGGCCCTCTAATTAAACCGGGAAGAGAACAGTTGATAACATATTGAGACAAAGGCAAAATCTTAATGTGAACACGTAAAGCCTCTCCTTTCAAGTGTTCGTCTTAGCTAGGACAGGACAGAAGCGAGGAAAATGAGCACTAATACAAGAGGCAAAAGGGTACAGCGGACCCCCAGAGGACAGGTATCAATTCCACCGGGTATTTCGAGTTTTAATGATGAAGGGGTCGGGGCTGTAGGGATGCACAACCGTAGGCTCAGCTCACCGCTCGCGTCTAATGGCTCCCCGCGAGAACGGCTAATCTGGTCAGGGGTACGTGTAAGCATTAGGAGAAGCCGTGAGTTATGATCTAACGATATGTCTCTTATTTCCCGATGTTCCCTATTATAAGATTAGAGCGTAAGAAGAAGTAAGTGGAACATATCCATGCATGAAATATGCAGATACTAAGATGGTCAGTAAACAGGGATCATTAACTTGTGGTACACTTTCTCAATGCAAGCATTAGAAAAGATGAAAGAGTCCATCTGTAGATTCAATCGACTCTAAACAAGTCCGAGACTGGGTTGTAAGAAGTCGGGACCTGTTGCTTGCAAAAAAAAAAATAACAAGGAATCCAGATCTAACATCTTCATTCCATAACTATACATCCTCCT
>CAJDSM010135618.1:478-12179 GCA_903981925.1 Ostrea lurida | reverse complement strand
TGAGGGGATGCTACGCTTGCATTGCCTTGTTCCTTGTGTAACAGGAAGGGAGAAAACAGACCAGACCAGGATTTGAACCCAGGTCTGGTCCGTTGCATTTTCTCCCTTCAGAGGGAGAGATTTACAAAAATGAAAATTTGACGTCATCAGGAACGAACAAATAATCTATGAGTTCTGGCAAGAGTTGAACAGCTTCAAAGATGAAGGAGGTATTTAGAATCAAAACAATGAAACAGGATTTTATCATGGTTCTTGGGTGCTTGCTCAATTATCAGGTGGGCTTTTTAATTTACTAGAAGTTTAACAAATGCAAGAGTTGAGGGTGCCGAATCCAGTCTTTAGCAGGGGCTGTCGCACATGTAGGGACTGCAATTCAGAGGGCAAGTAACCGCTCATTTTGACGCGGAGTTCTGCAAGGAGGAAGGTAGCAATTTATCAGAATGTAAACCCAGTTATGTTTCACCTGCCCAGAGAATAGGGCAGTGATTTGGTACCAGAATTAGAGCTAGATGATCACTGTGATTATTATTTTTATCATTGACAGAAAGCGTTGTCCAAAATTGTGAAGTTTCCGCGAACGCAAAGGTTTGACTAGATCCCAGGGCGGATCCAAAATAGTCATATGATGATGTCGACAGGAATTCGCAGCTAACGCAATAGGTGGGGGTCACCGTTGTCCAAGTGTGTGTGCGGAAGTTGTTGTAAACGGAATCAAGGTCGGACATATCTCATCATAATGATTTGCCATGCCTTTTTTTTTTTTTACTTTCCGATCGAACGATAAATCATATTGAATATGAGCAGCGAAGGTTTGTAATTTAGATTTGATAAAGTTTTAAACAGACGATTGTTCTTTTGAATTTCCTTTCTCTTGTTCTAACCCTTAAAGGGCCGTGGATTGCAGATCGAATCAAATGAAAAGAACGATTGTGGAGAACATGCACAGAGGAGTTCGTCAGCTATATAAACATGTAGGAGTTTAAGCCTCTCCTACATAAATCCCCACACAAACAACTGGTAACTCTGTTTCAATGACAGTATGTAGAGTTTTTCAAATTTAATATTTTTATCAATATCCTGCTATTTATCGTTTTGTTGGTTTGTTTTTCATTTTTCGGGGAAGAGCACCCAACACATTTCCTCTTGCAGCATAAGTTAATTAATTTATTTTAATCTGGATTTAAGCGCCGGTATTGGCAATATTATCAACCCTTTTCCGGTAAACATATCCCTCACAATATATCTGGTGAAAGCTTGGAGCCTCAAATGGAACTGCACACAGTAGATTACCGGGCATGGGTCTTTACTAATTATTTCCCATGGGTAGTAAGTAACTCCCTTTTTTGGCATTTTTAGTGTTGTTCGTCACCTTCGTTTCACGACTTTCAGTACTTTGATTAAAGTATGCCGTATGAATAGATGTCCCTTAGCTGGCACACGTGACCCGTAATCCCTATGATAAGTATCCTAATGATAAGATTCCCCACTGGTACGTGAACCGTAATCCACTATGATTAAGTAGCCTAAGATTAGATTCCCAAGCTGGTACACGTGACCGTAATCCACTATTTTATTGCTTGCGTGTACCGTTCAACATTCCAGACATGGCATATTTCGGGACGTTCCCCGCCTCCCGTTCACACTTAGATCCTCCCAGCCATCTGATCAGGTCTGGGGGGTCCTTCGTCCTCTCGCCAGCGTGGTTAATAGCCTTAGCTAGGAGAATATGTAAAAATTACTCAAAACAAGGATCTTTGACTTACAGCCGTTCTCACTCAGGATACCCCCCGCTCTAAGGTACATGTAAATAGTAGCTGGCTACCTAGAGATATTTGTTCATATTCGCCAGCTTAGTTGCGTAAGGTGGTCGATATCATAGATACGAGTAAAAGAAGATATGATAATGACGGGGAAAAAGGGTCTGGAAATTATAGTAAGTGCAGTATGGGTTGTCAATAATAAGATCGGTCTAAAATGAAGGTGCATTATAACACAGTTAAGTGGATAAAGTGGCTGTGATACCTGCCACACAGCTTCTCTCATAGAAGAACAGTGTGATTGAAAATGGTAAATTTGCAATTCGGTTCAATATGGAATATTGATAAGTCGGTTAACAGGAAGTTGCCATGTAGTTTGAAAGGTCTGAGAGTGACAGTTTAAGCGAGGGGTATGGGAACCACATCTACTAGATGAAGTAATATAAAAGAATATTCCAGTATGGCTTAGATGATATTACACAGCACTTAGAGAGAACCAATATGTGACAAAGGAAATATGAGAGGTGGGCCAACAGTACATGAACTGACGAATAAATACTTGAAACATTATATGTATGCGAGCCCTTACAAGCAACAGGAAGTTGTGTAGCAACTTGACGAAGGAAAAAGGTTCTGCAAGTAACATTCCCGGTTTCTTATAAAGGAAAACCTCGCAGTATGGGACCAATCCTAAAGTCAAACTATGGAGAATAAAAAAGGATGGGCATTACCATCCACCCACACAGTACTCAAAATATTGGCCTGTTAAGATATACAGCTCTTCAGAAGAAGAAGAGTGTCGGGACGGGGTATATAAGTATTTTTATTTCGAGACATTAGAGGACTCCCCCATAAATTTAAACTAAGTTCGTTGAACAGACCGGAAGGAGGTTTGTACAATTTCGAAAGCGTCTGAATTCGGTAAGCGCGGTATGGGAGGCCCATAGGAAATAAGAAGTACAGGTGACGGCGGCACCATAGAGATATCGAATTGGCTTGTGATTGCAAGTTTGCACAGAAAGTCAACCGAAAAAATATCCTATTCCTTCAGCACATTAAGACTTCTCAAAAATGGGCCTTGAGAAGATACGCTCGTTGAGACCTTCCAGGAGGGATGTTCGACTGATTGAGCGAAATGAAAGTCTCTCGCAAAGCGCGGTATGGCAGCTAACCACAAGGCCTATGGAATTATGAAGTTCAATTAGCTCAACGCAAAATCTATCCCAATTGAAGCGCTGTGATGGAACCCAGCTTTCATGGAGAAAAGTGCGAAGCCACGAGGGAAAATATTTAGTTCACCATTAAGACTCCAAAATCTTAAAGCAGGAGCGTTGCAACAGGAAGTTGAAATGCAATGGTAGCGGGGTGCAACTTTCGTGGGAAGGCCGCGGTAATGGGTATTCCCGCACTCTGATGAAGTCATACACCAAATCATCATAGGGTGCCCTTGTGAGGGTACTAGGACACAGTTTTACACCAGATAAAGTAGCCGCACACGACCAAAATTATAATTATTTTTCGACGACTAAAGGACTCCATCTTTATAAGAACGTCGTTGAACAGGAAGTTGACATGCGAATGTGTTAACACTGTTTAAACGTCTGCTTGTGTATGAGACCACGGACATAGTGAGTCTCAACTTATCTCAATACACCTTCAAATGAGGATTAAAGCTAGAACTTTGGATCCATGCAGTTTTTCTCAGTGAAGTGCTGGAATACGGAAAAATCAAAATTTGCATAAACAAGGAGACGTAAAGGTATCGCCGAAGCCACTTTGAAGGTAATTAAAAACATGTAATAAATCCGGGCCCAATGCCCCCACTCACCCACACCCCCCCGTTCCAAAAAGCCCTCTCCACCTCCCACAGGGATAACAAGGAAACCCCCCTCCAACCCCGCTCCGAAGCCCCACCGCAAACTCCAACCCCTCCTCATTCGTGTAGGAGCAGGTGGGTATAATTAATGAAGAAAGTCAAAGATTATTATCTAAAGTTCATCATAAAGAATTAATTAAAAAGTAGAATCTGTGTCTGAGTATAGTGCCTCTATTTCCTACATGTGTTTGTAGCGAAACCTGGATCAGACAAATGTGGAACGAGAGGGAGGTAGATTCTTCTTGGCACACGAGAACAATTAAGAGGGAAGATACCTTTTTGCTATCCAAATTAACAATTTTTCTGTGTTGCTTCTTAAAAACAAACCAGGGGATGCCCTACTATGTGCAATCACCCATCCAGAGAACTGTGATTCTTGTCAATTGGCATTAGACAATAGAGTATAGGGGAGGTCTTCACTCATATCCTCCAATGGTTCTGTGATGTCCAAAGACATCCTCGAAATACTTCGGACTATCGGCGCCACTTAGAGACTAATAAGGAATAACACCCGCTTGCACCTAAAACGGGAGAAAACAGTGGTACAAACTCCACCGCCATTGATGATCGTTTCCCAATTGAGAAATACCTCCCACCAGGCAAATAAACAACACCTTAAACCGCGAAATAACATGTACAGAAAGTACCTGAAAAGACTAGGACATAGTGCTGCATTCTGCGTACGGCTGCACACTAAAAACCAGGCAGGAAGACTGTAGAGGTAGACCGAGAGTATTGTTTGATCTATGAGCGCTATGACCTTTCTTTGTAGATACCTAACAAATAGCACAAGTAGAGAACCAGCCCTGTCATCGTCTGTGTTCCGTCGACTTTTGGGCCATGAAAAATTTGCTCACCTGCAGCCCCTCGCACCCTTAAGCGAGACAGAACTTAAGTAAACGAGTAAGTGAACAGCCGTTCTCTAAGGAAATGTGCAAAGACGCTCTAAAGAATTGCACAAAACAGCAATTGTGTAAATAATTGATTTATGTGTTGAATTGCTGCCTTTTGCTATACTGAAAACACGCTAAAGTAATTATCCATAAGGTGCCACTGTTATTTTGTTTTGCAAATGTACTTGATAGCCCGCTTTTACATGCTGATGAATTTACAGTTAAACGAAATATAGTCAGTGAGAATCATTGTTCTATTTGCATTGCGGTGTCCACGCGCAACCATTAACGAGGGGCTGGGCCTGGACAAAGTTATCTCCAGTGTAAACTTAAAAAGTTGCTGCAGTTCCCCGGTAGCTAAATTACACAAAATTTACAAATGAATGATTTATACTCTTACATTATCTAGTTCGGTTAGAGGTGGGACTCTCTATTGACCTTCGGTGCCGTCATGCTCGGTAAACTTTCGCTCATCCAACAAAAGAATATACATGGATAGATGAATCAAGGAAAACCAAAAATTGAAAAACTCACTGGGTTGCATGGGTTTTGGGTCGTGCGGCGCCAGCCATTTGTTTCAGCCACGCCTGTTCGTCAAAATTGTATAGAAAATTCGTAGAACCTAAAAATAAAATATTGTTGTTCCAGACAAATTATTTGCTGTACATGTAAAAAGCAAAGATAACGAAGTCCCTAGAATATATATATTTATCATAAGTCTCATCGAAAGATTCTCACACTAGTAATTAATTGCCTTCAATAATCTGAGGTAATATTGAGTTTCACTAATAGCAGTTATTCTGATAGGAACAGGTTAATCAGATGATTTTACATTTCATCAGAATTAAAATTCTCGAAAAGATATATAATCGTTTTGATGCGCATTTGGTTTTATTAAAATTATTATTTAAAACACCTTTGATCTTAAGGAGGACACAGAGGGAGTGATGATACAATTTTTCCTAAATTTAATCTTTGGAAATAACAATAGCTAACGTCTCTTCTCGCGTAGATGGTCAGGTGATAAAGTATTTTTTTGGTAAACTTAAGGTCATAATTTAATATTATTTTTAATAACAAAAAAAATATATAACACAACTTACAACACATTCCCACCCAAAGAAAAATTATAAAACCTAAATGATCAGGAAGTATAATATCGTAAATCAATGGTAAGGTGCTCATCTTTTTGGGTCAATTGGATGAACATTGGCAGGGAGATTAACAAATAGCTAAGGTTAAACGTAACTCTCCTCGAAATCAATTAAAATTAACAGACATATACCTCACCATTGAAGTTACGCACGTGTAGGGGCAACACGGACGCTCCTAACCAAAAGCGACACGCGGGCATGGATCAGGTGCCATGGAGGAGTAAGGCAGGGTCCGGTCTTGTCGAGCGCGGCGGGGCACGAACGGGCTGCCGTGAGCACCTTAGGTCGCAACATGAAGTAAAAGGCGGGATTACCAGTGGCGTCAAGATAATCTAGAAGGACGCAACTGGCGTCGAGAGAACCAAATACCAAAGCTCAAGCACATAAATAATGACCTAATGAACTTTGTAATCACCAAACAAAGGTCATTATTATATTAATAGCGACCGTAAATTTGGCGAAATGATGAGATTCGTTATACTCCTGCAACAATCAAACTTTTTGTAGTAATTGGCCCTCGCTTTTAAAAAAAGTTATCATACGCATGCATGCCTCTCGCGTATCGAATAAACTAGGAGACATACACACCATAAAGCATGGTGATAGTGGTGCATTGCTACATAGATAAAGGAAAGTAAGTCCAATCATGCCTATCAATATAATGTAGTTTGTCAGTCTGCCATTAGAGTCCAATATTCCCTAAAGCGTGAAATATCTGGCCCGGGACAATTTATTTGAGGAGATGAATGCGGAGGTAAGGTCACAAATAGCTGGGGACTCACGATTCCGGGTGCGCACTCGAGTTCCTGGTGTCTTGGAGCCGGTGAATGCTTCCTCAGTAGTTCGAATCAGGTAACTCGGGATTTATTCAAATGGACATAGCACTTAAGAAACATTATGGATCTGAAAAATGTAAGGGTTATAGACATCATTCATATATCTACATGTATATGTAAGGTTGAAGGACACGGAGAGAGCACTGTAATGTTTCTCTCTCGCGCTCCATTTTACACACAAAGAGATGTATATACAAATTTCTGATACAAATTCTGCTCGTAAATAAGAATATTATAAAAACAATTCGCCAATAAGGGGCACAAAGGTAATGCACTCATAGGAAGAGGGATAACACAATAGAATTGTTGGAAAGATATGGTCTCGCAAATACCTAAACATAAATATTATCGAGGTAAAGAAACCCAAGTACTAAGACAACATAATTCTTGGTTCACCTTCGACTGGCTTTCCATTATAGATTAAATTCATGAATGACCTGGAAAATGCCGATGGGATGCACAAACGGCATGCCTACGCCACTTCTAATGACACGTTTTATTAGCCAGAGAAGCACATGGAGAGAATAGGGAGCCACTTTTAGCGACGTGAATGATACGGATCTAAACATCGTTAAAATTCGGAAGACGACCACCGCTGTCAATGTGCGTGTCGCACACTGACGGATGATTTGTTACGGAGAGTTTAATCATGTGTTAAGAACGGAATAGTAGGAACGCCGCGTCTCGAGTGTAACTCAGATTCAACAAATCCAGCTAACTAAGAAAAGAGAAATCTCACACAACAACGCTCAGACACTGAAAGGGCACAGAACAAAGCTAAAAAAACAATGTCTTAACCGTGATATATTTTAGCTATAAATGTAATTCCTAAGTTAAAATATCTAGCTATCGGGACGGGAGTCCAGGTTCATAAGTTTTAACATCCTTCTGAATAAAAAGAAAGACTTAAACCAAAAAAATGCATCAGCGAATTCTAGTATCTACACAAAAGAGTATTATGAACCAAAACACGACGAATAATATTATTCTACCACTATATTATTCACATTATATGGGGATAAGAGGGGAGTTAACGCTCCATTTTTGATCTGGTCACTTAATTCAATTAGTAAAGGCATGAACGCATTAACCGAACAGAATATCCAAATCTCGTAAGTCTAAATAAGAAAACAAAAAACAAGAGTTGCGCATGCAAATACACGGAACACACCTGTGTGACTCAACCACCTTAGGTGGGATCCAGGGATGAGCTCGCCATATGTGCAGGAAGTAAGAGATAAAGGAACCCAATGTTGACACGGGTGGGCCGAGTCACGAACAATTTTTCAAAATTTATCAAAATTATATAAAACAAGGGCACAACTCATCACGACATGCATTCCGCAATGCAAAGCAAAGGAGGCGAACGAAGGGTTGAGGAGATTAAACGTATAATGAGTGCTAGGCCCCTACCGATCGCACTAATGAGGGGTAACCACAACTTACGGAGCTACGCAGATTTCTCGAGGTAAGTATTCATACACAGAGGTGGTGAGTGGCAATTACGCCACACCTTATGCCTCGGATGAGACTAATGGGCCTTACGAAATAATAAGGCAGCAGAGAGCAGCATGAGTGCGGGGTATGTTTGGGCGCGCCGAGCCGTCACACTCGGTATAGCATAGTATAATTGAAGCCGAAACTACCTGCGAGGAGGAGAGAGCAGATCACACGCTAGACCCTGAAGTAGTGGTAGTTACAATGTAATAGCGGAGGAAGGTGCCATGTGCCAAGGACTCTGCTACTGTGCTGAGCTAGTAGGTCAGGCGTAGGTATGCGTCTGAAAAGCTCACGAGAACCTTCGTGAACCGGGAGGAGAGAGAGCCCGAGAGGTATATATAGTAAAAACCTAATAGGTTTCTGGGTTGGACTATTTGAATATCTTTGGAAATTTGAACTCCAGCCCTTCTGAACAGCGTGGAGCTATAATTGGCCGCGGATCCAAACAGTTGGGTTCTGAAGCAAGAGAGATGAGATGCGCAATAATCGCAAGGTCACACCAGACACAGAGCCGCCTCAGAGAGGACCGTAATGTATAATGAGGGTGTTATGAGAATGGTGGTCTCCTTTCGGTTACAGCATCATTGCGTGATCTCAGCAGCGGTTAAGGTGATAAGAACGGCAATATCCTAATCTGACGCAGGGTGGATTGGCGGTCTCTCTATGGTCAACCTCGGCTCCGGCCTTCGACACAGTGGGAATGTTCATGTGAATTCAAACAAGTAAATGTCTTCATTTATATTTTTTTGGTACCGAAATTCGTGTATTGTTAAAAAAAAAACTAAAATTTTTTTTTTTTTAAAAGACAAGTAAAAAAAAAAAACCCAAAAGAAAATGAATAAGCCCCCTCCCCCCCCCAATACCAAAACAAAGAAAGCCCAAACAAAATAGATAAATAAATAGAATTTTGATACCTATATGACGCCCCCCCCTCCCCCAACCCAAACAAAACAAATGAAAACCATTCAAACAAAAAAACGCTGACAAAATACCCCCCCCCATGAACAACATCAAACAAAACGCAACCAACAAGGAATAAAACAAAAGATTTTTTGGTTTCAGACAAACATAGTTTTTCTGTTGTTATACTGGCATTCTAATATAAAGAAAAGCTCAACATAATGAAGATTTGCTCTGACGAAAAAATATTGGCCAGTCCAATATTTCTTAGGTCACAACTCGGTGGACCTATTGCAATTGGTCTTTTCCGTCGTCGTGCGACGTGCCGTCGTCCGTTAAACAATTGAACATTTTTATAACTTCTTCTGATAACTACCAGTCTTGCAACTGCTTTTCAATCATTTGGATATGAGCATCTTTGGGACAGGGGGACATAATGAAATGTTCAGGATCTGGCACCCCTGGGGTAGCCTGTGGGGGAGCGGGGGGCAATAAAGACAGTACACTAGCGACGTGAGATAAGAACGACTATACCACACAGGGGAGGCAGACACACTAAGGCGCACCGACTAGGAGATACGTTATAGTTAACGACCATTCACGGCACACTCGTGCAGGAATAGTGATTTAATGTGGACATGTCGATCGTAGAAAGACAATGCTAAATGTGTGTGAGGCTAAGTGGGAGGATCTACGCCCTAGAAGCGGTGTGTATGGATAGAGTAGACCGCTATTTCGAATCTGTCCGCCGCATCTAGTACTTAACAAGAATTTGGGAAATTGGTGGATCACGAGTGCACGAACTTGGGGACAGATCTGGGGTTCTGACCCCAGGGGGGGCCAAACATAGGTACATTGTTATATGTGTAAAACATTGGAAAAACATCTTCTTTAATGCTATTGGACAGTAAAAATTAAAACTGAAAGATGTTTGGAATGAGCAGGCGTCGAAAGAATAACGTGCGGAGCACTTCAACTTACATTGAATATATGTGTAACGCGACTAATGCAGGAGGCGGAGGACGGCAGGAGAGGTAAAAAGCACTGCATAAAGAAAGGTTGGTGCCCAGTGGTAGACGAGAGCAGGTGGATAGTGTGTAGATGTGGATGTCTGAGGAGAAAGTGAAACTTAACGAGGACCTATCTGGAGGGCGGGAGGAAGAGGAGGTCGGTATGAGAGCACGGAAATTCGTTAAGCTTGCCCTTGCGCACACCATGCAACGAGAGGTATGTCAATCATATCATATCAGTAGGCAGATATCGGCGGATAAACTCCGAGAGTGCCTAAGGGCATCTTTGGGGGACAACATAAAGCTGCATGAGGTGCCAATTGAAGCATAAGGCATAAGACCATAATTGTTGTAAGAGATTGTATGGTGTGTCTCATACAGTGAACCGCACCCGACTTGGGATGTAGTTGCAAGGGCGGGGCGTGAATGCGGATCGGCAGGAAGAGAGAAAGCACGTAGAAATGACTTGTCAAGTCTTCTGATCTTCACTTATAAGACATTCTATATTATGTGAGAGTCGACACACAGATAATCTATATAGAGTGCGCTCAAGACACGTGAATGATGCTATTGCGAGTGATGGCCCGCCCTCTTAGGATAGAAAGAAGGCGCCCCTTCGATGGGGCGCTATAAAAGGGGAGATGGCATACTCCGGGGTTGTATGCGGTCAGCGTCTGTTGAAACGAAGATGCGATAGGGAGCATCCTGTGACCAGCAGTATATAGTCTGTTGAGAGGAGTATAAATTTGGGGAAATGCGCTGCTGCCATGCTCCGTCGCACCCGGGGTTAAGCACGTGGCCCGATGTCCTGGGAACCGTCGAAGTAGGCGCGAGCAGCACTATGTCCAAGCGAAATCTATGTGTAACAACAATAATCGCGATATCCGTGTAATGGCCATATTGGTATGGAGCCGTCACATAGCATAAAACATATGGCATATTAATGCGAGATTATAGCTATTCTGTGAGAGCGTAGCAAATGTATTGATAGCACTCAAGAGAGAGCATAAAGTCTGTCGGCTTGAATGAATAGTCGGGCTAGCCTTCTTTATCATAATTGGGGTAAGAGAGTGGCTATACATGGATTCCTGAACGGGCATAACTGCGGGGTTTTATACGCATATAGGGAGTGGGCCAAATGGTCACATTGATGGTAAATGGTAGTTAATCAATTGACACATTTTTAACTGCTCTTCTTTGATTACGCAGCACCAGTCCAATTCTTTTCAAATTTGGCTGCAGCATCTTGGGACAAAGGGGCACAATATATTTGTAAATTTCAGGTTCTTGGCACCCTTGGGGGAGTTGGCCAAAAACTGGCCCAAAAGTGACCAAGTTCAATATCTTCTTCTACAACGCGCACATAGTTTGAGAGAAACCAAAATGCATAGTAGCCTAGTCAGGGTAGCACCTGGAATTGCAGGTGAAAGGTCCTGCTCAAGGGGCAAAGATACATGTGGTTGTGTGTAATGCATAAATACTGGAGACTCATTAGGATCGCTGAAGTTCAACAAGGCGTAAAAGGTAGTCGGAACCATGACCTAATTGAGCAGTTAGCTGCAGCAATACACTCTTGTGAATTCATGGGCGGCTCAACTACAGACGAAGAGTACAGGCCCAGTTCAAGACTGGGGTGTGGCCGCCCCGGCGTTTTGATCTCGCGGGTGGAGCCAAATAGCTCAGTTGGTAGAACCCTGATAGAGATTTCAGGGGCCTGGGTTCGAATCCTGGTCTGGTCCGGTTGCAATTTATTTCTCCCTTCCTGTTACACTTGT
>CAJDSM010135592.1:0-11306 GCA_903981925.1 Ostrea lurida | reverse complement strand
GTTTGTTCAAATCATGACCCCCAGAGGTACAGTGGAGCTACAATAGGGGATCAAAGCTTTACATTTGAATATATAGGGAAAATCTTTAAAAATCTTCTGAAGAACCACTGGGCCAGAAAAGCTGAAATAGATATGAAAGCTTCCTGATATAGTGGAGATTTGATTTTGTTCAAATCATGACTCCCGGGGGTACAATGGAGTCATCGTTGGGGATCAAAGTTTATACTTGATATTATGAGGAAAAATCTATTTTTAAAAGATCGTCTTTTAAGAACCATTTAGACAAACTGACAAATATTTACCTAAAGTTCCTGATCTAGAGTAGATGACAATTTAGAGTCAGATTCATACCTCCCGGGGGTGGAGGTGGGGCCACATGGGAGATTAATAAGTTTGCATAAAATGTTCTTCTCCAGAGACTGCTGGAGCAGTTTTAGGGAAACTTGAAAATTCTTTTTAAATCACCATGCAGAGCCCAAGGTCACTCAGGTGGAGCGATGTGGCCATGGGCCTTCTGTGTTTGTGCTTGTTGTAAAATGTCGAAAAAATTGTGGAAAAAAATTTATTTGAATTTTTGGACATGCGAGCGAACATATATTTTTGATAATTATATCTTATCAAAAATAGACGCGAGCAATCGTAGAACTAGATTACAATTGGATGCTCCATGTTAATACAGACTCTGAATTCAGATTTGACACTTTTTTTTCCAAAATGTAC
Source organism: Ostrea lurida (assembly GCA_903981925.1). Taxonomy (NCBI): domain Eukaryota; kingdom Metazoa; phylum Mollusca; class Bivalvia; order Ostreida; family Ostreidae; genus Ostrea; species Ostrea lurida. The sequence goes on along the minus strand of CAJDSM010135592.1, from coordinate 10,586 downwards.
AATGATTATAATCATTAGCCATTCTCCATTCAGTGACTGAAATTTGTATGTATACAATTAAGTTATGTCCGCATATACATGTACAATAAAATGTGGTAATGTTTACTGAAAAATGAAACCTAATTGTAATACATGTACATGTACATAATCCCACACCCCTTCATTAGTTCATTACTTATATATACATACATATCAAAAACAATTTTCAAAAGAACTTAGTTAACGTTTTTAGTGTTTCTTCTTTCAGTAGAAAGAGGGTGTTGCACAGAAGCGGTGATTTTCCCTAATCTGGACACTCGTGACGTAGAACTGACCTTCATCCTAATTTTAACTCTTACGTGTGTGCCATTTAAATACTTGTGGGATTTCCCAGCACTGGGGGCAAGCGTAAAATATTTATGTTTCAATTCATTTTTGTCCACACTTATCATTTGAAATCGAAAAATAAGACAGATTCACATTTGTTAGTTTAATGGCATTATTAAGGTTCAATAGAGTTCAAAATATATGTCCATGCACCTGAAACTATGATTGCAATTTGTAACGGGAATATATCATTTCGTTTTAGATATACGATATAACATTGGTTTCTAGGTATTCTTACCAGTTTAGTACCTGTCCAGTTTAACTATCGGTGGTATCTTATTATATTTATCTTCCTTTGCTACGCTGTCAGTAGCCTTGATGGTCATCGTGCGTGCTGCTATTATAGACTCATTATGACAGAGAAGCCGACAATGAAGGAGCACCAGACCGCAAACGGTTCTAATGTTCCTTTAGAGAGCAAGTCGTGCGTGTGATAGCGCACAAAATGAATAACGACATTTTAAAAGACTGAGAAGTGTTTGCTTGTGATGAACAGAATCAAGTCTTGAAATTTAAAGGAGAACGAAAAAATTGTTATCCGTTGAAAAGATTCGAGACTCGGCGTCGTTGTTAAAAAAAAAACCCAGTTGGATCCAGATTTAACGACGATCGTAGATAATAATCTCGTTTTTCTAAAAAATACGAGATTTCATTCAAATGTTATTTGATATATCAATTTTAAATTTTGGTATTGACATTAATCCTAAAATCAAACGGAAAAAACATTATCAGGTCATCGTTGCATTGGTTTATTTTCTGTGGGGGACGTTTCCAAAAAGTAAGTGCCATGAAAAAGTGCGCGTAATGCGAGGAAGAAAATTAAATAGGAATCTCCATATGATGCGAGTATATTAAAGTTTGATATCATAAAACAGCATTTCTAAAAAGAGTTTAATCCATTATAACGAAGGAATAATTAGTAAGGACTACAATAAGCTTAAATAATCTATAATACGGAAAAACAGTGTAGGTTCATGCGCGCCAAAAATCTTTCAGGGGGTTGGCTGCTTCTCAGAAGGGCTGATTTTCTGACATTATTTTTCATAGTGAAATCATGTGTGCCGAAGCGGCAGAGATATTAGACTAAGTATCTTTCCTGACTTTATTTGCGTAATATATTTTTTCGTCATTAAATAAATATCTCATAAGAGCTTTAATTTGGAAAATGTGCAAATTTTTCATTATGTACAAGCATTGAAACTTCTTCTGTAATAATATGTTACGCGGGCGGTTTTCCAGAACATCGTAAAAAGATCATAGAACTGGTCTTTAAATTCCGAATTGACATCAAATATAAAACAGTAGCATTGCGCTTTGTGATACGCATGAGATTTGTAGATACAGACTAGAAACATGTTGAATGCACTTCTTAGTCTGTTACTTATATATTTTCACAATTGTGTACATATTCTGGTTTGCTTAATAAACTACAGATATAAAGCATTGTCGTATTTGTACCTTGAAAAGCAGACAAAACACTAGTACTTGTCGCTCCAGTTTGGAAACATAGTACAGCTACTGTACTTTAGGTCCTTCTGGTCCTTCATTAATAACAGTTTTCTGCATAGAAAACCATTAACGAAAAACAAAAAATATATTTTAATTCCTGTTGACAGTTTACATCGTATGTTAATGCTAACAATAGGATTGACCTATAAACTTTTTACGTACATATTGAATGTAAGCTGTCATGTAAAAGGTACCCACATCGTAGGTACGTACATGTAAATGGTACTATTGTTTATTCTGGAACAAATAACTAAAGACGTTCTAATAAATAAACAGCATTTTGATATCTCAAGTGTTTCTCTAAATTATATGAAAATGAAATATAGGATGAAACCCGACTTTTGCCATATTTAACATGTGGCCATCTTTTCGTTCGTCGACAGTTCTTCTTTGCGCATCTTATCTCTGTGGTATATGATTTCGAAGCTAGTTCAACGAACAAAATCTCGCTTTGCCTAGCACAAAGCGCTATTTGGTGCTCAAAATAACAAAAGACAGGCTGGACATGTTTTGCTCATAGCGTCACAACTATACATAATCATTTCATGATCAAACATAGTTGTTGCCATTAGCGCACTTTCAATAATGTGAAACGAATGACAAGATTGTTTGTTTAATGCCTAGTCCGAAAGTTGCATATGCGGCGTTTTTCTTGCGCGTAGGAACTCTGACCGAAATTTTCTGATTAAGTCTTGTCGTAAACAGATGTACGCCTCTGATTTGCTTATTCGCTATCTCTCGGGGTAGCCGTTCGATGTCTCAATGTACAACAGGGTATTTGGCCACCAATGTTCATACGAGGGGCCAGTTTTTATCGAGAGGCGTGGAAAACGGTGGTGATTGGGAAGCCCGGGTAGAAAGGGGGCGGGCAGAAAGGTAGATTCTGAGGGGCTGGGATGGAAAGAGACGAGGGGGTGCTGGGTAAGAAAGGGAGCCAAGAGGGGCGGGAGAACAAGGATGAAAGGGGCCGGGAGAAGAGGAATGTAGAAGGGTGGATAGAAGAGGAGGGAGTTAACTTCCAAAAGGATATCAACTTTTCATTCTTGTTATTACACGAATCATAGATAGAAAGAAGGGGGTTGGGGCGGAGACCTAGAAACAGGATGTTCAAATCTACGTTTCAAAATGAAATACGTTGACGAAGAAATTAGCTTCGGCAGTACAATTGACGACAAATAAATTGATCTTTCAGATGGGAGTCGAGTGCGTATTTTCCTTAATTTTAGTCGTGTATTGATTCTAAAACAGAAGACATAGAAATTTTGAACAACACTTTGGGCTTGATATGATTTATCATCAAAGGTTTTTGTTTTTCGTGTCACCATACATTGGTCCTGTCGTGCTACAATACTGTTATAGGGTCGCCTGCTTTGTTTTTGTTTTTGGACTTCAGCGTTTGTGCTTTTGTTTGGTTTTTTTGTTGTCGTGAGTTTTTTGTGGCGTGCTTTTTGTTTTTGTTCGCGGCTTATGGTTCCCTGTACCTTTGGCTTGAAAATGTAAAGTTTCTGTTTTCTTCAATACAAATACCCTCCCCAGCTATTAGTTAACGAATCCATACTTTTTTGATTTATTATTTATCTGTATTGTAAAGAAGACATTGATTGATTTGTATTTTCCTTATGTTCTGTTTACAAACCAACAGAACAAACTATACTATTAAAGCTTAACCAGAGTGAAAATTTTCTATTTCGGCTTTCCCGCGAGCCGATAAGAATAGTAATGTATACACTCTATTCACTGGCTGTGAGTGGAAATAGTTCTTCTTTATTCAACCCGAGGGCAGAATAATATTCCCCGAGGGCTTGCCCGAGGGGACTAGTTTGCGCTGTCAAGGTTGAATCAAAGAGCTCTTCCAGCAATCACGAGCCAGTGAATCAAGTGTTTTTAATTATTACTGTTTCTTTGTTACTATGTATATCTGTCAATCCCTGTTGGGCAAAGAAAGATTACATATTTAAATTCAGTTAATCATTCTGTAAATTATTTATATACTAATATCAACGGCGATGTTCTCTTGCCAGGAACTGTTTCTGGTGACGTCCCAATCTAGTTAACGCTTTTCCTTTTGTGAGAAGTACCGTCCGAGGTTTTCCCCCAGTTAAGCATCTAACTTCATTAAAACTTGCACTCTTTTCAATTTTAGAATTTAGACGACACATCGGACCTCGATCTTCCGAATGTGAAAGTAATTACCTTTTCCTCTAAAAAATTTCCCTAATACTATTAGAGAGAATTTCTTTCTATGGCATCTTTCCAATCTGGGAAACAGGTACGGGTCTCCTAAGAAACGCCCCGAGAGCGTGTCGGACACAAGATAGTAGTTGCGTGTTAGCGATGAGGTTACTATATGCGAAAGGGAGATTAATCTTAACCGATTCTGAGGGGCAAAAAAGGTGTATGGTCGAGGACAAACGCAAGCGATATCGCTGCTGCGTCAACCTTCGTAAATTTAGTAAGGCCGACCCTGGGACTAAAGCCGTTTAAGCGTCTGTGTCGTGATACGTACCGAGGAGAAATCAGTTGTTGTACAAATATCAGGTGGGCGCACTGCTTCATAGCCTGTTACTGAACTAGCTGAGATGAAACGCAGACCGTTGTACCGACCAGAGGTCAAATTACAGGGAAGATCAAAACGTTATGAGAGGGACCGAGCGTCAAGTAGCGGCGAGTCGGGCCCCGGCGAGAGTAGTGTCAGCTCTAGAGAGTGGCGTAACACGACGGGAAGGAGAGGGGACTGCGATAGAGAAGGGGCGGGCAAGACAAAAACTTTTATTATTTATCTCCGGGAATTGACGTCGTGTGTTAATCGTTCAACGGGCGGCAAACTGTTGTAAGACAATAATGCTAGTGTTTTTGTGTTTGTATGACTTTCTCCTTGGCATGGAAGCAGCTCCAATTGGCGAGTGATGGAATGCGAACTGTTGGTAGCAAGGGCTGCAGGGGAAGCTATGCCGATTACCAGCAAATAGGCATTACAGTACGACTGAATTTTAGTCAGCATTGAAGCGGCCTAATTGAGCGGATCGTAAGGATGTTCTGACTGGGTTCGTCGTGTCAGAGCCGTTAATTGAGTGAGGAGATATGTGCGTTCACGCCTGCCCTGGGACAGTGTATTTATAGATCACGTGTCTTACTGGTGACGAAAAATCACGTTCGGAGTGAATGCCTCGCGGGTGATATTTGGTCTCTCAGCTTTTGAACAACCTTTCTGTGAGTGGTACGGTCTGAAGCAATCAGCTGGTTCGTGTGTAAAGAGAATGGTACTTCATTTAATATGGCAGATGAAACCAGAAAGTTCGTTGTAACAGTGCGAAATAGACAACAAAGAGAAGCAGGGATATACCTTCTGATGCACACAAACGGTAAAGCTTCATGGACGTCTGAATTTTAACTTTGCTAACAGACGTCAGGGTAATAAGTTACAACTTCGAATCGATTGTTGTCTTGGACGTGTTAATTGTATCTGGTGACAGCTACTAAAAGATGAGTCAGGATATTCGGGTAAGTAGGCGAAGGGTGATCGTTCACACCGGGCTCAGCGATGGTCAGTAATATTATGGAATAGAACAGATAGAAGACCATGTGCAAACTGTTTTATTATTGACTTGACTTGTGACAGGATGACCAAATATTGTGTATTAACGCTGCCGATGCCAGGTAGATCGATGGGCTCTGATTAAACAGTTGGTGCTCGTGGTTTTACATACTTTCCCTCGCCTGAGTTCGCCTCGACAGGAATGTGATTGTATTTATACATCTATTGTTATTAGCAGGAGCGGAGGACCGTAGCTTAGATGCGAGGCGGCTGATATTACCGTGCCGTGAAGCTTGTAATAAATATAGATATACGATGGTTGTTGGGCATGTAATGGGTACTATGGAATTTCCATATAGATATTTATTTTTAGATTAGCGTTAGGTTAAATTATATTTCGCAAAAATGTCCGTTGATCCGACTCGTGCAAAAGTTAGGTTCCGCATATTTTTAATTTCTGTTAAGCAGTGGCGCGAAGTACACCAGCCAACTATTCTATATCCCAGGCGATTTAGACAGGGATCGAAGGTGGCCACCGCCACCTCGTATGTTGTGGCTGAGCACACGCCGGTCTGGGCTAGTATTTTTGACACCTCACACTACACTCAGTGCTCTCACCACTCACCTATAGAAATGCGGGGAGACGGGGCGGTGGGGTCCCGAAGGCCCCGCTAGAGCCCCCTGCCGTCTGGATCCCCCCACTGTATGTAAGGTAATAAACATATCAAAACTTATAAACAAGAGAAATATTGTAATTCTCTCTGTTCTGTATGCAACGAAGCAACCTGGCATGATGTTGTAATTATAAATCGTGTAACAGGCGAGTTATTAATGTCGCCCCACATTGAATGGACTGTCCAAAGTCAGTGAGAATGAGAGAGAGTTCAGAGGGGTGTTGAAGTTTTTGCAAGTGGGTACGGTGGCTCTCCGTCTCTTCGGTGGATTTTGTATTGAAAATTGCAATCTTTATAAGAAATTTTCTCATATTTTGCATTTTGACTTGTGTGTGTCGATGATCTGTAGACACATGTTAATCATTTATCGTACGAGCGGCCACTGAAGTATATCGGGCGAATGAAATCACAGAAGAAGGTGGCACCTAAGTGAACGGGAAAGAGGCGTGAAATCATATATATATACAGGGCTCGGGGTAACGACGGCAATTTTTTGAACACGATGGTTGAGGTATAACGTTTTAAAGTCATACCCCGGGTTAGCCCCCGGTGTCTGCCGCTCCTATATGCCACTCTCTTTTGTGTGTCTATATAATACAGATCAAATAGCCGACAAGGAAATAGCAGGGCCAAAATACCCGATGAGGAGGTACCCCAAGCGTTAGAGTTGCGTGCGACGATGTCCGAGTATTATCTGGTCTATACACCATTACTCGCGCGGTGCTATAGCTTTGTATTCCATAGCATATATATATTCTATTATTAAGCCATATACTCCGGAGGGAGCGAGAGAAGAGACGCAAAAGGCTTGAGTAGGTAGTAGTACCTGAGTACACGACAATTGCGCTTGATCCTTTGTAATGGAACGCGATAAGCTGGCGATTTACCACTGACCACCCGCCCGAACTGCAGACATGCAATGGCCTAGCGACAGTACATGTATTTTTATTACGTCCGCACATCTAGTAGAACTGGATCTCAGGGATTTGGGTCGAACAGGGCGGGGGGGCGGGCCCGTGCGCTTGAATAGTAGAGGGGGTAACTGTATGAAACTAAAGCTTTAAGGTTGAGTGAAGCCCTTGGGAAGCTCATGGGTTATAGGCTTTTAGAGTTAGAGATTGATTTTAGGAGCTTATACTCTTATACACTGTTAAGGCGTTATAAGATAAAACGAGGACAGGTGATGGCAATATCTTCGTAAAAAGTCCGCAAATATAAGTGGCGGCTGGTTAGGAAGGGGAAGGGGGCCCAGGCCCCCGCGGGCCTCCTTCGTTGGATCTGACCAAAAGCTTCCTTATTATGTATTATTGATATCATTATACCTATAATAACCTCTAAGAGTAACTTAAATAGCTCTAAAACCGGAGCTTCCCGGGGGCTTTGCCTCTCCTGTGGCACCCATTTTTGCTTCATTCTCATGACCTTTAAGGCTGTATCTTGAGTTCCTTTTTCCAGCAGCGTGACCGTGGCCCCGCCTCACCCCCCTTTGTCGATACAAAATCCTGAGATCCGCCACTTTGAAGTATAATCAAAAGCAAGTGTTACTGCAAAAATGGATCCTGCCTGGACACACCAGTGGTCGGGCATTCAGGTGCCTAGGGAGGAAATAGGCATCCTTCCTGCTGACCGGTCGATCCAATAATAAAGTATGGTCCAACAAAGAGGATAAAGGGGGGGGGGGGGCTAAATCCGTCCATAAGACGCGTTTCAAGCTCTCCACCAATCATATACACGTTATGTGTACATGCATCGTGGTACTGAAATGGTGATGAATGAAAAAAGTGTAGCAACTAATAGTAATGTAGCCCCTTAGCCGCTTTTCTGCCAATGTTCTGTCATGGGAATAGCAAATAAGATGTGTGCTCTCGCCCGTTTGTCATGCGGGGTTTTATCTATGTTGTTGCATTTCAATATATGGGATGCCTTTGAAGTAAATCGTCGAAGAAAAATCAATCTACTGGTGATTCAAAATTTTTCTGTACATGCAGACACCTGGCATATATTGTATAATTTTCAGACACAACAGTAGTGGGGAGTGGGGTGGGGGGCTGGCAGATCGGGAGGGTGGGGGGTCCTGGCTTCACAAATTTATGAATAAACTGAGATTGTTAGGGCGGAAATTTTACTCTCAATCTTTCATGCTTTCTATTAACATTTGTATCGCCCCCATTATCTTTGGGTCTCCGCTGTTCCATTTGTCTCATTACAACTTAAGCCAACAACTTCAACATGTCCTCTGTTAGGCTTGGGAGGGCTGGGTAAGTTAATAAATGAGGCTGTAGCCCCTTTTTTATGCGGGTTTGTTTAATGGGTTTGATCTTACCTGCTAGGCTGTCCACAGCTGAGAAGAAGGCACGAATTTTTGTAGCTCGGCGTACGTTCAAAGGGGGAGTGATACCTATACAAAACTCGATGTCGCTGCTACGGCAAGGTTTTCGGCAAAAAAGGACAAGGAAATTTTGGATGCCCATGAGATCCAAACCGTGTATACATAAGTGAAATCTGGGAGAGAAGCATCGGGCGTGGCAACAGGGTGACAGCAGCACACGTGGTAGCATCGGCAACAAGTAGCCGATGGTGACGGCATAGGATTGCTCGTGGACAAAGCTGATCATTCAAAAGTAGCGTCAGTTGAAAATATCCTTACGGAGATAAGATGGATAGGATCACGAAAGGGACGGGGCTTCATGAAGATTTTAACCGGAATGGTGTGTTTACGCGCGACGGTCGAGTTGATGCTACGAGCGCGACCGACGCGTTCGTACAGGTGCAGGGGCTACGAAAGGTTAGGACGTTTAGTGGTCTGGGTATGTCGGGCGCGATGAAGCGAGCTGCATTTTGATCCGACAGGGGACGCATGTGCCTGAGTGACGGGAATTACGGTTATGGTCAGGACTAACACAGGACTGCCTAAGGTGAGTCTAGGGGGTAAATAGCAGACACCAAGGCGTATTCATGGCAAGCGCAGGAGATAGGTGGAGGTTCAACTATGAGGAGTGTGACATGATATGTACTAGAGAGATCCTCCAAACAGCGAGGCTCCATAAGCATCCTCCAAGGCAAAAGACTTAAGACATTTTGCAGTCGCTGTTGTCAACCCTTCGTCCACCTCGACGCGTCGCGAGAGAGCTGCGAACAGAGAGGGCAACCAAGATCCGATAACGCGGACATTTAGGGGTAACAAAGCAATATAGAAACAGTAGGAATAGCGGGTTGACAAAAAAACACCCTCTTTCACACTCATTATTGCAAATCCTTTAGATTGTTAACATTTCAGAATTAGCAATTTGTCCCCTCCCCGCCCGCCCCCCCGCACACAAGGGCTTAGAAAGCCCAAAAGCCTTAATTTTCATAGACATTAGGAAGTGGACCCACACTTTCTGTGATATTTTTAGAAGTTTGTCCCCCCCCGCCCCCCACATCCACACACATTCCAGTGTTTATATCATTATCCTTCTATGGTGCACACGAATTGTAGAGAAAAGCCCCAATAGACGGCCCCCCCCCCCTCCGCCAACTGTTCGGTGAATCGTTTGTGGTTTAGAAGTTACCCCCCCTCCCCCGCCCCAGTTCATGTTGTATTATCTGTTTTTTTTAACATTTTTCCTTTTTTTTTTCTTGCTTGTCACAAATTGTTTAAATTGTTTGCCTCCCCCTGCCACCCCCCCCCCCCCTTTCAATAAAGCCAGACAAAAAACTTTACCAACAGAAACAACAGATACGATTAGATTGCTGATAGACCCATAAATGAGACATACAATTTCATTTAAAGGAATCTACATACTCGCCTCTCTCTCTCCTATCTCTCTCCTCCTCTCTCTCTTTCTCTTCTCTCTCTCTCTCTTCTCTCTCGTCTCTCCTCTCCTCTCTCTTCTCTTCTCTCTCATCGTCATTCCTCTCATTTCTGAACGGCTGCACATCTATATATAATTTTATAATTAATTGGTGTACTCACCTATCACAATCCGACATATCCATCCAATCAGACATATTCATTGAATATATTAGCAGGAATTTTTATATCGATTCTAACCGAAGCATATCGATCGTGTCTGTGTGGTAGTATACTTCGACCCCCCCCGCCCCCCTCTTAAATTTTTTTTTTTTTCCATTTTTCATGATTCCTTTCATAGAATTATGTAATCATCTAGGCAGATCTCCATATTGCGCACAAGTTCGCTTCCTTCATCTTTGTCCTGAAAAAGTGTCCAAAAGAACAGCATGTTCTTAACACGCTTATGCACAAAAACATTTGGGAAAAGATTCATCTGAACAGGGCAACACTTCTGAAACATGGGGTGAAACGAGATGTGTAGTGACAAAAAAAATTCGCACCCTCAATAACTTCTTCTTGTGTAAACTTACTACTTGTTACATCCCTACTGGCTGGGCTTCTGGAATAAGGTAATGAAACTTCCCCTGAGGCAATTTCAAAGAAACTCTTCGCCACTTAACAAAATTAGATCTACGATAACGGCGGGAGTAAGTTGGAGAGTGAGTCG